>DWBW01000205.1:0-11772 GCA_018231125.1 Spialia spio | reverse complement strand
AAGTAACGATTTAAATGGCTCATACCTAGCCTGAAGCATGGCATCTATTATGTGTCTTGTCCCATACTGAAAAAAAAATTATTTATTTTAACCGAATAATAATACATAAGGAATTATACATAGTGAAAAGAAACTTACAGACAATGCCTGCAGTGTTGCCAGGTACAACAAAGCTAAATTCTGATCGCTGCTATCAATGGAGAGTCCACTGATCATCCCTTTCATAGCAGGATCCGCAAGTGGGGAGCGGTTACCATGAAAATCAGGCCATACATGGAAATCTTTAGTCAGGAAGCTAATATCTTGTAGGCCTTGATTATGGGCCATTTTTGAAAGTAGGTTTTTCAGATGATTGCGAACTCTGAAAAATAAAAGTTGTTTTTAAATACTAATAAAAACATTACTGTAAGAAAAAAAAATGGTCAATTGAGTGAGACTTGCACATAAAGAGTATGGACACCCTCTTAAATATATATTTTATTCAATTTTTTGTATTAATCATTGTAGCAGCAACGTAATTACATTGTCTAAAAATTTCAAGTGTCTAGTTATTATGGTTCATGAGATAAAGCCTGGTGACAGACAGACAGACAGACAAACAGCAAAGTCTCAGTAATAGGATCTCCCTTTGCCCTTTGGGTATGAAACCGTAAAAATTGTAGGATTACAATACTTTGTACATTATAACTTACTCTCCAGTACTACATGTCTTTAAAAGTTGTATACCAGCTGGATGACTTGAAATGACATAATCCAGCAACATTCCTGACGCACTTTGCCCAGCTTCATTCAACCACATGCCGGGCACCATAGCACTGTAGTATGGACCCCAAACACCATTAACCATAACTGGTGATTTGTTGACAGCCATGTGACATGTGGACGTACCACAGATTAAGCTAAGACGACTTGACATATCTTTTTCTATACCCTCACCATCCGTACCAATCATACCAAGGCCTCCAGCATGGGCGTCTATAATGGAAGTGGCAACAGGAGTGCCAGGCAGTAAGCCTAGTGACTCAGCTATGTCAGCCTTAACACCACCACAATATTCCCCTGGCATCAATACTTCATTACCAATTTTCTTGAAATTATCCCCTGCTAAGTCTTCTAAACCTATTTGCTGAAGAAAGTCCAAGTTCCAGCTCTGTTTTCCATCGATAGAACATTCATAATTCCATTTACAAACAAGGGAACACAGAGATCTCTTCAAAGAACCGGTAGCTTTCCAAGTTAAGAAGTCTGGCAGATCAAAGAAGTATCCATAACCCTCCCATTTGTTTGGAAGATGTTTTTTCAACCACAACAGTTTAGGCATTTCCATTTCTAAACTAACTTTTCCTCCAACATATTTTAGGATATCATGGTTGGTTTTGTTGATGAGATCTGCCTCTGCTTGCGCACGGTGATCCATCCACATAATGATGTTTTGGTCATTGTTATCTGAACTGCTTACAGCTGCAGGGTTCCCATTTTTGTCTAGAACCACCAAAGAACATGTAGCATCAAAACCTATGCCCTTAACAGTCGCTGGATTTATATTTTCCATCACACTCTGAAAGATATTATATAAACATCCTATTAATTGTGAACCAAGTATTGGTGAAATTTCATAATAATAATAATATTATCTACACATGCCTATATTATCATTATAATGTAATTTCAAAAAAAAATGTATACTGCATAAGTACCTTGATAACAAATTGACAACAATTCCATACATCATTAGATGATTGTTCATAAAAGTCCACTTTTGGCTTCCATGTTTTCAAATCTTTTACAGCTGTTTTTCTAACATGGCCCCTCTGGTCTACTAATGCTGCTCGTACACTGCCTGACCCCACATCCACACCAATAAAATATGATGCATCCATGTTCCAACTATAAAACAAGTAAAATGCTTAATAACATTGTACTATTTAGAATACCTAATAGAATTTCATTTTACTTCTTCACAAGGCAGTTATTGAAAATAATTTAATTTCATAATATTGAGTAGCTTCTAAATAGTGATAACTCACAATACACTTTATTGTTTAGTTAAATTTTTCACATAATTAATGTTTAAAATTTTGCATTATATTAATAAGAAATTTTATAAAGGATAGTCAAAACAAAATTTACTTACAATACAGTTTATAAGATTGTCTACTTACCACTTATCATAAGTGTTCAAAGAAGAATGCTAGTGGAAACTGAAATATAATCATTTGCGATAAGGAGTAATAAATGGACGACCTTGGCGCTATTTAACATAACTGCATCTTAGGGAATGATAACCTTAAAACCTTATGTGTTCCTGATCTTATCTCTTGTATGATGTAGTTAAAAACCTTTTTCACATCTTGATGAATAGTAAATGAGGAGGGTTTTCATTTGAAAACGATAAACCACTTTATTTAACTATTTATTCACTATAAGTATTAGGTATTACTTTACATTCTAAAGAGGTATTTTATTTCTACCTCTATCTTTATCATAGATCTATATCTTTACTTTCTAAAATTTAGACTTGGCGCTCGTATGGCGGAAGAATGAATGAATGTAATCACAGACTACTTATCCTTATTTACACGTATTAAGTATGTGTATTAGTAGATAAGTAGTTAACTAAATTTCAAGTCTAAAAGTACCTATGTGTAATAAGTGGTATGTTAAAACTTTATACGCAAACGAAAATAGTAGTAGTAAACAATGTTAAATTTTAGTTAACTACACATGTGTGACACCACAAAAAGAAAAGATGAAAGTTTGATGCAAGTAAAAAATGCCGATGATCTTCGCCTGTTCCGAATCATGGTCAAATTTATAAAAAAATGCCAAAACAAATCAAAACTGTCAAAACTCAAACGTGTCAAAATAGAAACAGTCAAACTTTGATTTGAGGTTTGAGGTTATTAAAAGCTTTCAATCTTACACTTTACCTTTACTTTTAATTATTATTGTAATAAAATCGAAAATCTTGTTCTATATATGGTCTCTACAAGTAATTACTTTTTCATTTCAAATTTGCATCCTGTAAACAACTGTAAAATTGAAAATAGGAGAGAATTATGTCTGTCACTAGAACAGAAGTTTTAAGACTCTATAAAAATTTAATGTTGTATTCAAAAACCCTTAAACATACGGACGTTGCTTATTTTAAACGAAGAGTAGTTAATGAATTTAGACATAACAAAACTTTGAGTAAACCAGAAGAAATAAGCCACGCATTTAAGGTAATTTTATTATTCTTGTTTTTGTAAGGTCAATGAGGGCAAGTAATTGGCACATATTTGAGGAAGTTATTATTTCTTAAAAGTACGTTTTACATAATATCAATATTATATAATAAAAAAGGATACATTATTCAAATGTTTTTTTGTTCACAGTTTTTGCTGCAATTGCTTGCTCCCAACCTGCACATAATATATGATATTGCGAAATTCATAATAATATTCTGCTTCTTACAATTATTCATTTGTAGTATTTATTTTCCGTGATTATATATTATAGGTATTAATTTATTTCACATATATATGTTTCAGAAGGGGGAAACCTTACTTCAGAAAGGATTAATTGTGTAGTAATGTTTGCCATTAGACAATTTCAAGTTGTCAGACAGATTTATTTAACCAATAAAATATCAATACTCCCTCCAGCACTTCATAAGCACACCATAGACTATTCAAAAGTGCCAAAGATCAGTGAGAGTGACCTGTCTGAGCAATTTGTTAGAGGAAGCGGCCCTGGTGGCTCTGCTGTCAATAAAAATGCAAACTGTGTTGTGCTTACACACATACCAACAGGTACTTAATATATCAAATATATAATATAATAATAAAAAAAAACTCATTTGGAAAATTTCAGAGAGCTGTATAGTTGATTGACAAAAGAACTAAAAAATTATGTGATTTATCAGAATTAATATACTTTCAGGAACTGTAATTAAATGCCATGTTAGTAGATGTCAAGATGAAAATCGAAAGATTGCAAGAGAAATGTTAATAGAAAAATTAGATGAAACTATAAATGGTAATGAAAGTGTTGCCGCACAGAAAAAAAGATTAGCAGAAACAAAATATAAAAAGTTGGAATACAAAAAGAAGAAAAAAGCCAAACTTAAAGAGGAATGGAGAAAACGTGAAGGTTTGGTTTAATCTAGTATAATATTATGTAATCTGTGCTTTAACAGAATTCATGAATTAATAGAATGTACTAGAATCAAACCTTGATTTAAGCCGAATTTACATTACAGCACTAGTGGCATGAAAGTAGTTTTGTGACATTAATTTCATCACCAATTACACATGTAAATGCATCATGAAACTCATTTACAGGTGAAATGATGACGTGACTTTCATGCCACTATTGTTGTAATGTAAGTTCAGCTTTATAGTCAACTCCTAAATATTAAAATTCTAGAATTGTCTGTTTGACTGGACTTCATTTGGAAAAAATTTAAAGAGCCATATATTATAGTTTGAGGTTGATGTTAACATATAGTGTTGTAAGTGGTTCTAATAATATTTATTGTATAGTATCAGTTTCTGTTTGTTAACACATAAATCTCTACACAATATTATCTGAATCCTGGCCCAAGACAAACTGTTGTCTATCAATCATATGATTGATAGGCAGTGTAATCCATATGGATTATAATTAAAATTCTGAATTCCTAAATGTTGTTTTATTTATGGTTTTTTTGAAAATTTCTGCTTCCGAAGGTAATTTCGAATTGATATTTTATAAAAATACCTATCAATGTAGTATTAGTATTAAAATATCTGTGATTTAGCTAACGGTATTTTAAATAAAAAATATCATATTGATGGAATTTCACAGAGAATATTCGTGCTCTAAAAAAATAATGGTCCAACTTAAAAAATTAAATAGGAATATCTATGTAAATAAAATTCCCGAGTAGGAATTGATTTGATATTTGGATAAATAACGATAGTTAAAAGAAAAATTATCGATACTGTTCTTTTTGATGCCTCATAAATGTATTATGAGACACTGTGGGACCTCATTGTTATGTTATGAGGAATGATGAGAAAACGCTTGCGTTGCCGAACTATCGATAGTTTTCATTCAAAAACATATTCCCTTTCGATAGTTTGACTATGGATCGATATTAGTCGTGAGTAGTAAGACATTTGACAGTGACAGAACTGACAGACAGAGAGATGTCTGACACACGCCGAAATTGTAGAGTTTAAATTTTATTTGCATTGTATTTATTTAGGTGCATATACTTATAATTATTTACTAAATTAAAAACATGACATGTGGGCCTATATTATATTACAGTATATAGTTATAAACGATAGTGATTGAAAAAAAATTAATTATTGCTTAAGTGGTAAATATAATCTCATCTCGTTTCAAATAAAAAATGGTGCGCTTTAAAAATAGGTGAGTTTTTAAAATACGTGCTAAGACTTTGTCGCTCCAAGCTAAAATATTACAAAACATAGAATTTGAGAAATTTTGTCATAATTACAGTTAAGATAGGTTAAATAATAAACTATGGTATCTACATTATATTTCAGGTACATAACAGTGGAAGTTCACTGCGCGCAAGTTTCTGAAGATAAGCCTTTAATGCTAAAGCACAGTTTATTTTATGATACTATTTTAGAGAAAATCCAACAACTGCATGGGGATTTCGGAGCAGCTGCTGTAAGGGCGGGATTTTTAGCAAAATACTGCAATGAAAGAACGAGAATAGCCATTTTGAGATCAAGACATGGACCACATAAATTTGTAACAAGTACAATTCCCTTCATAACTAAAATTGGCAAGCTTGAAGTCACTTTGCGCACATTACATATTGCTGCAACACTGAAACATAGTTTCAAGTTTATAAAAAAGTATCAACGAGCTTATTTAGACTCCATGTGGTCTAAACTTAAGACCGATGATGAAAGAAATGCTTTAGAAGTAGCAGTAATGGATTTTACAAAGACAGATGTATTAATAAATTTAGAGAACATCAGTTGAAATCATCTTTTATTTATGAACATCTTAACTTTTCGATACTTAATATAAATTATAAACTGTAAATAAAAAATAATTCATCAATACAATTAATTAGGTAGTACGTTAATGCACTAAAGTCAAATTTATTAAACACAACAAAGCATAACTGATAATGAACAATAGAAGTGATAGGTGTAAACAATATAAACTCTCTTGTACACCTTCAGCACATTTATAATAGTATATTATCAAGGTTGTTGGTTATCCACATCACAGGGAATCCTAGTGTGGGATCAACTAACTAAGAACTAGAAAATAATGAAAAATGCAACAGCACTAACATTATTTTTGTTTTTTAAAAGCAAATAATGGAAGACACAGAAGTATATAAGTAGTACAAAATAAATGGTTTCACAGAGCAAGGCTAGGAAAATGAAGCGATTTTGTTGTTTCTCAAGAACATCACCAATACATGTCCTTGCACACCCCTGGTTGAAACGCACCTTAAATGTTCAATAAACGATTTTTATTATGGTTTTGTACTATCCTGTTTTAGTGTTGTATTGTTTGGGATCACATAAGTACAATTTTTTTCTTAGCGATGACTCAAATAATGGTACTTGCATATACTGTTTTTTAGTACAAAATGTAGTTATAATATCTGTCACTGTTGTGCATATGTCACACAGTTGCTCTTTGTGTGCCGCTTTTTTTAAAACATAGCAAAGTGTCTGTATGAATATAGAACCCAGTTTTTCATCCCTGAAGGACTCATATTCTGGAGCAGTAGCCCAGTAGACAAGAAAGTGTGATTTTCGTAAATAATAGTCAGTTGCAGTGCTGTCAGGAACTAAACGTGTGTTGGAAGTGGTTGGTTTTTCTTCAACCCTACAAGCTTGCATTAGCAATACCTTAGGCTTTCCTCGTAAGTGGAGTGCATCATCTGAATCCAACATATTCTGTATATCATCTACCTTAACTTTGATAGAGTCAGAAGAAAATATGTGCCCCTTTACCCCATGTGAGAGTATGCAAAGTATAAACATGCTGTCTTCTGGGATGCTGCTATTAACACATTTTCTGATAAATTCAAATATTTCATTATACTTCAAATTACGACCAGACTTGACTACAAAATTTAAGTTCGTCATGGTTTCTTCCAATACAGTTTGATCATTTCTAGATCCAAGGCGGTCCTCTAATATTTTTGCTGCATTTTGACTATTGATACTACCTTTGGACGGGTGAAACCTTTCTTGATTGATTATACAACATAACCCCACACGCTTTGGGTTGATTATAGGATAGAAATTATCATTCAAACAAAATGTATCTGATTTAAGATTTTTCATTGGAATATCATCCAAATTCATCTGAGTCAACATTTGATTAATGTCCTGGAAGTCCTCTGGGTATACATTGCCACTGCATGAATTTTCTTTATCTATTTTGGTTTTTGATGTAGCTGGTGTACTTGTTATATCAGGAATAGGAAACAATGGTCCACTATTTAATTTTCTTTCTAATTCTCTGAGTTGCACAGCAAAGTTTTTTAGGCCATGAAAATTTTCAATGATTTTTGATAGTTCTTCAAGTTGTGTCCTTTTAATTGAAGGTGACTTTATGTTCCTATCTGAATGGCCCAAAACAATAAATTTTCGACACATTAGTTCTAAGAAAACAATTTCACAATGCTCATCTTCAGTCACATCAATGTCATATGAGATTAAAGTTTCTTTTAATTTCATTAGAGTATCTGAAGTAATATTTTCACAAAGTTTATAAAGCAGTTTCTTTACTGGATGTATGTGTACACTTATGTGGATATTATCTGGCTGATAGTGTTGCTTCACATTTGCGACATTGAACCCCAGTTTCTTGATGACACTGTACAAACGGCAAACTGTTAGCGCTTCCAAGAGCTCATATCTCCATGTATCTCCCATTGGTTTGGATTGGGCGTACACCGCCCATTCATACAATAGGTTTAGGTGATTGATTTCCACATCTCTATATACCCTTTGGTAGGTTAGCAATCGCTGTAACGCCGTATCTGGTGTATCGTACAAGAGAAATACTATCGAGATCATATCGTATGGCTCAAGCTCCTTTTGTATATTCAATATTGAGTCAAGTGTAATCGTTTTTACGCTAATCTGCATAATGTTTGTATCTTGATCTGTAGCGTCTGACCGAATCATTTTATATTCTTATATTAAGTGAAGTGCGGGGTGAGACACAAACAAGATTAAAACACTGCACAAAACAATTACTATTAAGATATTTTCTGCAGAATACAAGATCACAGAATTAAAGGTTACGGGGTATCTATATGAATGAAGTTAATAATAATTAAAAGAAAAACAGAAACTTTATTTACTTGTTACATTCAACTTAAACTGTAATTGTAAATTGTAATAACATATTGTAATTGTAATTCCCCGTCTAAGATAGGTCACATTTGACATTTGACCACAGATTACTTAGGGATACTACATTTGACATCTGTCATTTTTGACATAATAGTAAATACATTTCATTCAACGCTAGGGGTAGAACGCAGAATACTAGTGTTCTGCGTTCCTACCATAATTGGCAGTTTCCACGAAGGTATTTCACCGCTTTGCGTTGCGTTGTGAAGTTGGTTTGACACATTCTAAATTCTCCAAAAAATTGCATAGATTTAAAATCGCTTACCTACCTGTGTTACCTAATTATAATTAAACATATGGATACACACGGGTTTCCATAATATATGTTTCATTCAAATGCGATTTAACGCAACGCGATTTAAATCAATTTTTACACTGTATCTATGGACTTGTAATCTTTGTCTTTGACCAAAATTTTGAGTGTTGCTATGACCAATTTAAAACTGTTCTTAGTTCAACTTAATTAATTAGGCAATAATACCATAATTTTGGTATGCAAAAATAAATAGGTAAGTATCTATTTTAATAAACGTCCATTTTTGCACTATATTAATCTGAAGCGGCTTTGGTGCAGTTGTTTATAAATATATTTATAAGACATACTTAGTTAGAAGTTTATTAAATAAATGCTTTAAATAAAAATAAACTTGAACCTATCACCCTCCGCTAGGAGTTTAATGTTCTGTTCTGTTCTGTGGTATCATCACGTATTTAAATATACATAGGTACCTACAGCTGTAACAGTAGGTACCATCTATTTTCCTTCACCATCGGACTGGGCTCCTAGGGTCGACAGACTGGACTGGAGATTATGGACCACTCTGGGAATCAATGATCTTTATAGGTAGGTACTTAATCGACGACTTGCTATTGAAAAGTTTGCGTTTTTTGTCTATCATTACATAGATATAACTTATAAATAATAAATATAATAATAGGGTAGTTTTCCATTGGTGAGTAGGTACCTATTTGTGCTTGTGTTTGTGTTGGTTTATCTCCTCACTATCACTAATAACCAAGCGACATGTCGCATTGGCGTAGGTTGAAAAGTTAATGCTTTCGTTACTACCTGAGCGTAATTATAATGGTAAATCAGGGTGTAATATCCATTGGTAAGACGAGCCGCAATAATTACCGGGCGCTCCACTCGTCCACCCTTGACCTAAATATGCTCCCCCTCTTGCGCTACATGGAGCAAATATTCGCGCAGAAAGCAGATATTAGCGAATAGGCGAATACGCGACGAGACGTGAAGTTGACTATCTCTTTTGCAATTTTCTATCCAATAGAAATTATTGATATTAGGTCGATTGAATAATTTAAATTATAACGGATTTCACTGGCCACTTTAGGGTCAAAAAAAAAATTATGTAGTCTCAAGTGTCATACATATCGAATTTTTTGTTTATCTTTTTAATTTAAAAAAAAGAATTGAAGAGCTGTGCTCTTACGGGTAGTTTAAAAAGTGTAGGAAAGTGTGTTTCACAATGAAAAATATTATTTATACATTATTATTACCTAAGTAGTACCTAGATAACATTATTTTCCCAATGTTTAACTGCTGATGCTTAAAAGTACTGCTGGTAGATGTATCTTCCATAGACGTTGTTGTTTGTCTTAAAATAATAATATGCTTCACAATATACCTACCTACCTACATAATGTCGACATCCGAAGCTTTAAAACAGAGGTAACGTGAAAAAATAATGATGTGTATATTGTACGTGGCTCTGAAGTCACGTAGTAAAGCTATCGGTCGGTGGTTCATCCTATCTAAATTTCATTGTTTATTGTGTTTACGTAGTTCGCTTACATTCCCAAACAAATCGTGTTTATGATTAAATTAAAAATTACAACAAAATTCATTTACATCTATGTGACGTGATAATTTCAGAATCTAGTCACTTGTGTTCGATAAAATTTTTGAAAGCAATTTATGAACGTTGATAAGAAATAATAATATCTAGGCGCTTAGTATGTTGAACGCAATCGTTCTCTTTTAGGATACGTTTATATAAAATATTTTCATATTTTAAATTTTAGTTCTTTTTTAGGGTTCCGTAGCCAAATGGCAAAAAATAGAACCCTTGTAGATTCGTCATGTCTTTACGTTGTGTCGTTTTGTTTTTTTTCATCAAACCCATACGTGTATTAATATGTATTTCCTTTGGTTATCTTTAATTGCTGAAGATCACCAATGCTCGAAATTAAATTTACAGTTAAAATATCTTCAAAACTTCATAGTGTGTAGAGAACATTAAATTTATAAATAAACACCTTGCTACGAAACAGCGCTACGCGGTCTACATGCTACGACGCGTAGTACTTCGGATTTGGCATTGTATATATAAATATACATTATGTAGATAATAGAAAATACTCGTATTACAGTTCATTACTATTTATTCATAAATGATTTGTATGCCTTTATACATTAAGTCAACATGAGTTGTAACAAATAAAGAGTTATTATTATTATAAAATAATACGGTTACAATAAAAAGTAATATTATTAAGAGAATGATTTAATTTTAAAGAATAGTATCTGTGTATAATATGTAATTCGACTGTACCTATGTATATATTGAAAGACGAAAAAAACGTACAGTTTGTAAAAATCAAACATTGTATTTCAGAAAAAGGAGAAGTTGAGTTAGAATTTCGTTTTCCGTTAATTTCATTAAACCCTCGCTACGGGGGAGCTACGAGCTAAGTTCCACAAAACAATCACGTTGTGTGGTGACTGTGGCTCTATATTGCTCTTAGATGACCGCGGTCGCTATATATTTAGTTGTTTAGTGAAACGCGCCCGGAATAACTATGCAGACTGCTTGTCCCAAACCTATTTTCATGCCTTTGGCTTTCCATGTAAAATTAAATGGTGTACTACTGGATCATTCATATGGATGGCATGCAAATAAATCTATTGTTCTATAAATGCAAGTATGTAAATTAAAATAAGGGTATAAGTATGAGAATGGACGGCAAAGAAACAAAAGATAAATGTTATTGTTCGACAAAATAGGTACCTATACAAGAATTTAATATTCATTCATTACACTTATTAACGCTCTCATTGCCTAGTCAAGCGTGTTATACATAATATCTCCTTCATTTCAAAACGGCGTTCTTTGTACAACTCCGGCCTCAGTAACCTTTGTTAGCAATGACATGGGTCAAGGTTTGCGTTGTTAGAATATCATGGACTTTCTACCATGGAAGTTTTTTGTTTGTTTGTTTTTAAAAATTAATGACGTAAATTGTTACTTTCATGCGAGCAGCTTTTACTCAAAGATGGTAGAACAGACTGTTGTCTCGTACTCGTATTCCACTGTTAGCAGCATTACATAATGTAAATATACTTAGATGT
>DWBW01000204.1:0-11775 GCA_018231125.1 Spialia spio | reverse complement strand
ACACAAGCTCTATGCTTACTATGGGATCAGGCAGCCGTGTGTGAGATGTGTCTAAATATTTATTATTACGTGTTTCAGCTATTTCTATATAGGTACCACTTACTAAAAGACCGTTAATTATTTAATTCAGTAATAAATGTTTACTCATATTCAAAACAGGAAAGAATCGATATTTCAAATCGAACTAAAAATACAAAGTAAAATTTAATATCCGGGCAATGAGATCGAGAATTGCTCGGTGCAATATATTTCGCATAGTACGACACATGCGGGTATAAAATTATTTGCGAGGCAGGCATCGACGTTTCACCCTCGTAAAAATATAGGTCACAACACAACACAACTACCGATATTTCAATACAATTACAGTTCGACCAATATCTATAAAATGCAAATTGTAATACATATAAAATTATTTACATAAATATACCTACCTACAAAAGTAGGGGAATCTACTAAATATAAGAGCGTTTCCACACTGCGAATTTAAAACAATAGTCGTATTCGTAAATTAACTGCTGTGTGGTAATGGAAAGTTGTGTTATGTTGCATATTGTAGGTACGAGGGGTCGAGTAGCTTTCAGTTTTACTACCTCGGACCGAACCTAATTTCAAAACCTAATCAGACAGATTAAATAAGTAGACATTTCAATTATGCAACGTTCCGGCTAATATGACAGAAAAAAGTCTGTGCTTAATAGTCTAGACTGTAGAGCCTCCTCTTTTGTGGGTAGAGATTCAGCTCAGCAGTAGCCTATAAAAATGGTTGCAGGCAATGTCTATTAAACTTGACTACACGCTCAGACCCATCTCAAGCTTAATTCCCTACCTCCTGCCATCATTCCTAGTTCATTTTATAAATTGATGTCTAAATTATAGTTTTATTACCAACTAAAGTAAAGGAACAAAGTTCAGTTGAAAAAGTACCTACTAACTTAAGGACGTTGAAGAATACGTTATTAGCAGTGGCCATCTTAATCGCTAATAGTTTTAGGTACCATTCCTATTTTCTTTGTATTAAGTAACTACGTTAACTGTAACAAGCTCGTGTGTATCATCCTTAAAAGCTAAACGCGCTGACAGGAAAGGGGATATGTATACAAAACCGCACTGAATGGACCGATGCCAAATCGATTATTGGTAACATAGACAAAGACTGTCCAGTTCACAACGCTGATTTGATTTATAGGACATAACGTGCATGTAGAACAGTTGAGTGAACACTGTCTTCCTAGGCTACTACGGTAGCGATTCTTGGTGCTAGTGTTAGAAAATATAACCATAATAATAAACATTGTAGGTACGTATTAGGTAGGTAGTTACTCAAGTAGCATAAAGGCCAAATTCTAGCTAGAATCGCTACTACAAATCTACTACAATCGAAACACACGTAAGTACGAAATAATTGTACCTACCTATGTTGTATATTGTATGAATGCATACAACACTTTTAATAGCCCACTACTGAACTGTATCTCCTCTGAACCGGGGAAGGCCTATGTGAAACACACTCCAACAACCTGCTCCAATGCTGGTCGGAAGAGACAGGGGTTAGTGGCCAACCCACGTCGGATATTTCCATAGGTTCTTAACTTCTTACGATTTACGATCCGTATAAGGCCTTAGAGATGAACGACTATTATTTGTCGATAATAGCCAAGACCGACTGCTTAACGTGCCCTCCGAAGCACGGAAGCGCGCATGAAATTTGTCATTAGTGGTTACCCATCCAGAATGAAATATGGATGTATACTTAAATGAATGTATAAATGAAATAATATGGATTACAAGTTATCCATACATTTTAGCCCTAGAACGAGTAGGACTCCGTGGAAGACTTGTCAAACAAATTAGAAAAAAACCTTTGTTATGAATAGATATCATACATAAGTAGTCGTATCATACGATATGAAACATTTAATTTTGATAATATCATAAGTAGGTAAGTACGTAAATATTGGAACAGCGTGGCGGAACTGGTAGAGTATCCAGTATTCCTCGGTTTTGGGGAGAGATCCAGCTCAGCAGAGGGCCATAAAAACATTGTACCTACCTAGGAAAACAAAAAAACAACTACCTACTTACTTACCTACCCAAAAAAATTTGCACGGTCCCTGCTATTCACCAAAGAACAATTTTAATGAATGAGATTTATTTTCCACCGTATTTCAAACAAAAGAATAAAAGATGTATTCTAGACATAATTCATGCACCGAGCTCGATCCGCAGTTTTAATATCAGGTGTGGGTACAAAGGAAGGGCAGCGTTTTCCGCCCTGCGTCAGCCGCCGCAATCACCGCCCGAACGAAACATTCATGGCACACCGAAAATGTTTGTAGAGACCGCTTGCTAACGAATCCCGAACTCATCTTGCCTACATCAATGCTGTTGCTGTGAGAACTTTTTCCTTCTACTGTTCAATATTATTGCCTACGTAATTTTTAGGGTGCGTTTTAAATATTCGTATAACGCATCCAGGTAAATTTCATATAGGTAGGTATGAAATGTATGCAATATGTATGTACCTATAGGAAGAATAGGTAATAATATAATACCTACCTATACTTAACTCAAGGATGCTTTAAAAGTTCAGGACGTAAGTAACTATTTCTAAATTCCCAATCAAAATATTATATCGTATCCTCGGCATTAGGTGTATATAATATTAATTATCTGTATGTATTAAGAAAATTAAACACAAAATAAAGTTTTGACGATTAAGAAAGCAGGTAACTACGCAGCTATTCCATTAAATAGATAACTTATGGTTTTTAATCGAAAAGGCGCCTACATTATTTATAAGGTGCCTAAATAACAAAAAGATCCACAAACAAATAAGCAAATAACAGAAATGGTAATGTCGCCGGTTTTGGCGGGGGTCGGAAAATGAGAAAGCGTTTAATAATGAGGCCGCCTATAAACGTGGCCGTTTCTTTTTATTTCGCTCCCTCGACCTATCTATGTCTCGGCCATTGTGTTTTTATGAAGCTTATTAAACCACTGTCTTTGACAGAAACTCGCAACAGTTTCAAATGTTTATAAATGCCGTATCTTTCTAGGTACTTCTGACGACTTTCTATTTCTAGTTTTTCTTGAGCGATACCTAACATGAAAGGTACTTTTACTAATCGCTTGCTTGATGAACCTTACTTACTTTAGTTACTTTGATCGATGGGACAAAAACGGGATTAAATTCTTCCACATAAAAACTGAGCGGATTGTTCCAAATCTGTCAGCAGCAGCTTGTCAGCTTATCTAATGAAAGGCAAATAAAAAACTTATATTTTAAATAACAGTAATTTTATTATAACTTATTATGACGTATTATTTAATACACTATGAAGTATATAATTATGTACAATTTATTACTTAACTCTTATATTTATAATAATTATTAAAAATGTTTTTTTACATCTATGCTATGCTAAATTAACATAACACATATTAGTAAAAGGTTCTATTATGATTGTCTTTTGCTCACAAGTCACAACATCATAAGTTCACAATTTTTGAGGTTTCACTTTCAATCTTTCACGTCAAACCATCTTCAATCAGTGAGA
The DNA here is from genome assembly GCA_018231125.1 of Spialia spio. NCBI lineage: Eukaryota > Metazoa > Arthropoda > Insecta > Lepidoptera > Hesperiidae > Spialia > Spialia spio. The sequence continues at coordinate 8,215 of DWBW01000204.1, read as the reverse complement.
TATTTATACTGTTCAATCAAAAAACCTTTGTTGCATTGGTCTCTTAATTTGTCATTACCTGTACAAAGGTAGAAACTAGTGCAGGATTTTGAGTATGAAGCACTATTTATTTCTTTTCTTTTCTCTTTTCGTTCTCTGATTTAACAGACTCACTTCAATTCAGTCCACTTATTCACATTTTCTAGAGGAAAGATTCTCTTTTATACATGACATTGTCTGTCAATTTTCATATAATCAATCCATCATCATATTAATTAAAGACTAATTTCACAAAAGCGGGTTCATATTGTCAATCATTATGTATTTTAATTGGGTCAGTGAACTGAGCAGTTAATATGTAAAAGAGAGCTGGAGCCGGAACTAAAGAGAGATACCACAATTCCTTGAAACCAGTCAGCGATATTATCCCATAAGCGTGTACAAGCCAGTGGCCAATCAGAATGATCAGGTTTCTTGTATTTGTCAAGGATGACATTAGCAACGCAGGTGCTGTTTGGTCAATTTTGATAGAAAAGTGGGACGCTGATGTCATCATTGAAATTATAATTACTATGTATGGGAAGGAGCAATCTGAAAAAGAAAACAGAAAAATGCAAATAGATTTACCACCTATGAGATATAAAAATAAAAATTTATTACAAATTTAGTTTATTTTACATCATATTACTTGTCAATACTAACAAATCAATCCAGCTGCAACAGTGTGAGTGAGCACCAGTATGGGGTAGAAGTACAATGCACAATATATAGCCTTCTTTCCAGAATTGAAGTCATACCACATCAAAAGACAGGGCCTCAGAGTAATTGTTAGAAGTAAGCTAAATGCGTAGATCAGTAGTATTATTGTGTACCTGAAAAATGTTTAAATAGAGAATATTTTAATATTTTTTGCACTTGAAAACAAATTAATATGCAGAGAATTCACTGATAATAAAAAAAAACATGAGCCTAATTAAATATTGATTGACTGCTACTGAATAAATGAACAAGAACAGTCAAGAACATTTACATTTTATTTAGTGTGTTTAGTGTTTTAAAAACACACTTACAATGGATATACAGCCTCCTGAGTACAATGCAATGTCTCCTTGTAATCTGGTTGTGGGTTGTGAAGCAGGGTGTACCAGTCTGAGAGGGCCTTAGGTGAACACACATACAGAGCAAGAGTGCCTGTTGGTGGTAGGACCAGGAGAGCTGCTATTGTGCCAGTGGATATCTCGAAGAACGCACACAGGTGTTGCACGAGGATACCTTTTTTGCTGCAATGAAGGATATTATCACATGTTGGTAACAACAATATTATTACAACATTAAGCTATTAACAACTAACTGGTTTTTATAAAAAGATTTATCACACAGTACATGAATAGTACCTAATATTTAAATTAGAAAATCAGCAAAGCATAGCTGAGAGCAGAGCTAATAAATCTAATAGGTTATCAGCTCTCATTTCCTCTCCGCTCCATTTTATTGGAAACAGGGTCTAGCTAAAAGTATTATGAATGTATAAATAAAAACGAAAAAAGATTTGACAAGCTTCTTTCAGAGTCAAAAGGAGTATTTTGTTCTAGCTAGATCATGACTTTTTTATAGTACGATTAATTCAGATATACTCACCCTTTACCAACAGCAACCATGTCGATAAAAAACCAATGCAGCACTAACGGTAAGAGCACCATGAAGCCCAGGTACTGCCAATCGTACAGAGTCGGCACCTCAGTGCAGGGCATGCAGTAGCTCGTTTCATTAGTCCGATAACCCCTAGGACACGCTCCGCACTCGCTCCATTCACCATTCTCCAGGCTCGTTCTCCCACAATACAGACCAGGGCACGTCTTTATTATTGACATCGTGGTCTATCAGCTCTATCAAGTAGCTTAACCGATAGGTTTGTTTATATCGAGCAATTCAGCAATAGCGCTTAAACACGAAAATTTTATTGTGCACTTTGCGTTTGAGTCGATGATTATAAGAATGTATGTCTGATTTTAAAAAAGAAAATTTATATTTGGTACGCAATAAAAGATAAAAATTAAAAAATATTGAAATTTTAACACCGAATTCACGAAAATATTGGGAAAACGTTGACTGTGTCAAAATTGTCAAATTGACAATGACATTAACTGGCATAACTCAGGTGACTGACATGACATTGACGTAACTTGTTAACCCACCCACCACCCACTGATACTGACATTTGATGAACCATAGATAATAGCCAGAGCATGTATCACAATCATTGAAAATAAATCCAACACACGTTATAGTAGTAGGTACATAAGTACGAAAAGCTTCTTTCTTGAATAACCAATATTATTTTTTACTAAATGAGTAAGAATCACACTATGTATCAGGAGCCTGTTTATTCTAAACACTTAGAAACTGGATTTTTTTTTATAAAATCATAAATTTCATTAGGAATGTTTATTTTACTTCGTCTTGCCACTAATATGTGGCAAGTCTTGCCACAGGCATAGCCATAGTAGACAACGCCAAAAATCAAATCCACCAATAATAGACATGGGTCAAATAATAAAACGAGAGAAACTATAAAAAAACCCTTTATTCTTCACCAGATAAGTAGTTATTATGACATGTAATGCACCATAAAATTTGTATATTAAGCTTAACAGCATTAAGCAGTAATATTAAAGAACCTATCTGGGTTTAGGTATTTAATTATCCTCTACCTATAAATAGAAATAAAATTTAAAATTCAACAATAATAGGTACCTACCTATAGTCCAAGCAAATTTTTTTTTAGAATTTAGGCAAGTCGTTACGCACCTACCTACTGCTAATATTACAATGCCTTGAATTTTCCTCCTTGTTCGCGATTCTTAAAAAAGCGAGCACGCAAACGTCTTATTACATATTTCAGAATGTAATAAGTAGCCGACAGTAAAATTATGACTAGTGCTAGCAAAATGCTTATGATATCCAGCATATAATATTTTACGAAAGTAGCTCCAACGGCTGGAGACCGAAGATGACGCGCTCCTCCATTGCGAATTACATAATCTGTCCACCAAATTGCATTCTCCGGACCAGATAATATGGGTTCTACTACTAAAGATTTCAGCTTGATCATTGCCTTTTTGTAGCTAAAAATTAAAACATTTTTAATGGTCACGGGCTTTAAACATGTAGCATATTAATTATACCTATTACCTATTTGTACCATAACTGTCAAAAATGGTTAAACTAATTTAGAAGTTTCTATTGGTATAAAGTTACTTAATATTTGTTTAATATTAACCAATCAGATCGATCAATGCCTGTGTCTAATGGAAATTAATTCACTCATGAATTATATCTTACCTTTCATTAGTAACAACTGCCGTCAGAACTGACTTTATTGTCTCTTTTTCTAAGTAGTATAAATCCAATATCTCTCCCGCTCCGTTTCTCGTATATTCTCCCATAAACGGTTTCCTAGACCTGATAATGGGCAAACCTACAATAGGCACTTCGTAAAACAATGCTTCTTCCAGAGAACGGGCTCCACCATGCGTGATAAATGCTTTGACATTCGGATGAGCTGGAAAATAAACATTAGATAGGTACCTAGTTACCTTATTGTGAAGAAATTTGCACCACATTTACAGACACTTGATTAGGTACCTGTACCTACTTACCTACAAATAAGGAATCACTTCATTAAAAAAAAATAGGTACCTTCTTACATACCTTAGGTAGGTATATCAATGAGAAGGTGCGGAATGAATAATAATACTAACCTAATACCTCTTGCTGTGGGAACCAAGGTTGCACATACACGTTATCAGGCTTGGTGATCATAGTGGTGTTGCCAATTTTCCACAACACTGTGAATGGCAGTTCGCGGAATGCCTCCGTCAGAGTTTGCAAAATATGTGGTGATAAATGCTCAGACTCTTGAATGGCCCCCAAACTAAAGTATACCACGCCATTGGATGCTGAATCTAACAATGTCTTTAGGTTCTGCAACGAATAATACGTTTATAAATAATCATCTTTTTTAAGTAGTAACCTACATCCTACCTAGTATCAAAATGTGTCCAGCTATGGATATCTGTTTGTTCTCGAAACTTACCTCAGGCAACTGAAATCCTGGCCTAATATGCAAACGATCAACATAGGCTATGGCGGGGCCAACAGGTCTATTTCCAATCAATGCAGGGTTGCTTGCCACAAACAACATGTCTATATCATACTCAATTTCTTGCAAATCTTTCTTGAAATTGAAGATTTTCTTGGCAACAGCTTCACAGGATGGCAAATAATGATTGTAATATTCGTATTTCGTTTGTAAATGACGATTAATCTCGACCAACTTCTGCCAACTAGTCAAATTTCTGTAGTTCAGCATGTTTACATCTGGATACAATATGGGATGGATAGGCGTACCTTTTGATTCATATTGATGTATTTTACCACTGGTAGCTGTAATGGCTATATGCGGTGCTTTATATTTTTCAGCAACTGCATAAAGAACTGGTACATCAGCTTCTGTGATCACTAGATCAAATTTCACATTCGGATTAATAAGTAACGCAGTCATTTGTTTCGATTTTAGTTGCGCTTCTGATAACTTGATCGAAAAATCGTTGAGCGCTCGCATACGTGGGTAGAAGTCGTCAGTGTTTGTCATGAGTTTTCTATATTCTTCCCAATGTGGCACAGAATCTTCGGCAACACTTATTTCTACGATCCTTTCAGCTTCAGGATACTGAAATTGTCCTGGATAAGGTGTCATTACAACCACTGAATGGCCTCTTTGAGCGAGAAGTGATACATATCCTCTAAACACCAGATGGTCAGCAAAAGATAATGATGAAAATACTGCTAATATTGATGCACTGTCAACTGCAGCACAAATGAAAAATATAGGGAACACAAAACTAAATATGTTAACAGCCATTATAAAATTTTACCCTAAACGTGACCAACTCCAACTGGTGTCGCTACATGAAAGACTGGCTCACGGTAAATTCAACAGGGTGTAGAACAGCTGTGTAAACTTTGGAAACAATTATTGTATGAGGAAAGACAAGGTCATTATATAATTTACTTGAAAAGTGTGGGTTCTAGTCACAGATGGGGTTTTGTACCCACGTAGGTACGTTTAGGTACATACACATATCCAGTAAAATTACTCTTCATGTAGGAGTTAAAATTTTAATATAATACCTACTTACCTTACTGTTATAATATTTAGTTAGGTAATTATAATTAAATTCAATTAATTATACTTCGTTTGATTTTGTACATGACTTACTTAGGTATATATATTTATCATCCACTAAATTTTATTATTTTTAAACCTATAGGTTGGGGTCTGGTGAGTTTTGGGTGGGTTAGTTCACTTTGTTAATTCATGGTTAATTCTGTAGAACGTGTCTGTGATTCCGTTGCTAAGCAACTTTAATTAACCACAACAAATTCGTACTTGTTCGTACTTTAATCTTTAGTTGCTCTCACAGGTTGGTCTTTAGGTATTTACGAAAGGTGTTGGATTCTTGGAGTAGAGAAGTAAACTAACAGAATTCTAATAAAAATGGACAGCAATATTTCAAACTACTCAGTGGTCGGCCGAATTGGTGAAGGGGCTCACGGTCTTGTATTCAAAGCCCGACATCTACCCTCAAACCGTGAAGTAGCTCTTAAGAAAATCCTGATTAAGAACATTGAGGATGGCATTCCAATAAATGTTATGAGAGAAATTAAAGCTCTTCAATTGCTACGCTGCAAATATGTTGGTTTAACTTTTAAGAATTTTTTTAAGAATTTAACATTTTTGATGGATGGATTTCCTATTATTCACATTAGGTTCTCGATGAAGAAAATGTTTTCTTGCAGATAATCAAACTTTACGACATGTTTCCTCGAGGAATGAGCTTGGTTTTAGTGCTTGAATATATGTGTTCTGGTTTATGGGACATGCTTCACCATAATCAGCATGAACTTACGCTTCCCAGAGTAAAAACGTATGCTCAAATGTTGCTCAAAGGAACGCGTTACATGCATGCACATTATGTGATGCACAGGGTAATGCACAGAAAATTTTGTTTCTTTTTTTATGAATAAATTAACGGCTTTATTTTTTAATTGTGAACGTTGGATACCTAGTTGACCGGTGACCTTTTGACGTATTTTGTTTATAGGACTTAAAACCAGCGAATCTTTTAATTAATCACGAGGGAATATTGAAAATAGCAGATTTGGGATTGGCGCGGCTTTATTGGCCAGAGGGTGGCAGACCCTATTCACATCAAGTAGCCACGAGGCAAGCAACTAAGTACATGTTGTAACGGTTAAGGAACGTGGCTAACTTCTCATTTCTGATGTCAATCAATAGTAAACCAATGGTTATTGTTTCACAGATGGTACCGTGCACCAGAATTGCTATACGGCGCTAGATACTACACAGAAAAAATTGACCTATGGTCAGTTGGTTGCATTATAGCTGAAATGATAACCAAACAACCATTGTTTGCAGTAAGTAATATGAGTAGTAGGAACCATCATCATCATCATCATGAGTAGTATCAACCATCAGTTATACTCGTAGTCATATTGTTATTGTATTTGCTTTCATAGATTCAATTGTCATATTTCGAAGGGCGAATCAGACATTGAGCAGCTCGCGATAGTTCTACAACGTCTCGGCACTCCGACGGAGGAAACATGGCCAGGACATTCCGAACTTCCAGATTACCATAAGATCACGTTCCCCGAGTCATCGCCAATGCCTTGGTCTGAGCTGCTGCCGGGAGTGGACCCGGATGCCGTGCATTTGATCAAGTCATTTATACTTTATGATGCCAACAGGAGGATATCAGCGAAAGAGGTCGGTAAATAAAGTTAGGTGGTTAACAGTTAAGAAATTTAAAAATGTTCTGTAAGCTCACTTCAGGTTTTCTTTTAATTCACAGGCACTCAGACATCCATGGTTTCAATCAAGGCCCACTCCAGCTGTCCTTGAAGAGATGCCAAAGCCAAACACTAACAAAACCAAATAAGGTAAAAGGAAATAAAACACATGTTTAGGTTTAAATTTATTTGATTTATTCCCTCAACTATACACAGTAGATAATGATAAAATTACAGTTGTACTTTTCATTGTATGTACATTTGAGCCAAGATTACACTTATACTAAGAGATGATTTATGCAATTCTTAGGCATTATCATATGATATTTTGTCTACGATTGAACTTTTGAAATAATCGGTTCAACGTACATTGTTTTGTATTAGTAAAAACGTTCACGATATTTACTAAGGAAATAGTAATAAATTATTTGCTATTAAAATAAAAAATGCAGATTCAAGTTAAAAATTGAAAGAGATCAGATTAAATCTTGCATCAATTAAAATCAAAGTTAAAATACTTCCACATTTTCTCCCTGTTACCTTTATTAATAAAAAATCAAAGAAATATGACATAATAAATAAATTTATTTAAACAAGGAGTCAAAGTAAAAAACTGCTATAGTTTGAACAATTGGTACCTACCACATATTAATATTGCTTATTGCTGTAAAAGTCTACCTAAATAACCATATAGAAACTATTCGATATTATCGACAATAATGGTCAATGCAATCTATTGCACAGCGAACATAAAATATCATTAAATTGATGTTTACCTGCACGCTACTCTTTTATACAAAATAAATTATTAAAAACAAGTTACAAACTAAAATATTATGTCGATGGGTTATTCGCATCATAATACCAGAAGAAATTTTATAAGATGGGCCAAATAAGTTTCTACGATTGGTTTCTATTTGGCCCTCCATATAATTCCACGAATTTCATTTGTGTGACATTAGCTTCAATTTAAAACAAAATCATCCTTATTAACTATGTAACATACACACAAAAGCAACTTTTATTAATTTAAAGGAAAGAAATTGATGCAGGAGCAGCCGGATATCAAAAGGTATACTACTTACACACAATATACCTGCATACCTATTATCAAGATTTTAACAGTCAGATGGTAGCAAAGCTATCTTTTGAGCTCATACAAAAGAGAGAATCTTAAGAAGTAAAAAACCCCACTCAATATTGTTTAATATTAGTAATCAAATATAAGCCGGAAAAAAACAGGCAGAGATAGGCTGCAGCCACATTGTCATCGTCGCTGGGCGTATCCCTAATATCCGTACAAAAGGGGCCGACAATTATCCCGAGTACATTACGAAACTAGTGGCATGAGAAAGTAATT
>DWBW01000203.1:0-11795 GCA_018231125.1 Spialia spio | reverse complement strand
TTCTGCAGTTTATTGAAGTACGTGTTCAATTTAGGTATATTAAATACCTACATAGGTATAACAGCTGCATTTTTAATTGATAAATCACGCACTGAGCCAAATGGGCAGAATTTCGATCAATTTTTAGACGGTCTAGGTAGGTAGGTAGGTATATGACCGCAGTGGGATGCCTTCTTTTGAATTTGAGCAGGAAGCGGTTAAATCGATTTTAAAATATAGGTAGGTACCTACCTATATAAACCAAATTTCAAATCTATAGCAATAAGAGTTTAGAGATACCTAGCTAACCTTCTTTTCACCACTTTCTTTTACCTTTTTACTTTTATCTGGTTTAGTAAACGCAGACGTTCACTGCTAAAGAAGCATTCTTTTCTTTTAAATGAGAAATATTATTATTATTTATACCTATTACTAGAAGGTGTACCTAGGTACTTACACAACACTCAATAATTCAATATTGCAATTTTGTTGATGAGACAAAATTATGCAGCTTTAATAACGTAGCATACCTAGATGCCATTAGCAAAAAAATTTTAATAGAATAACTGCCCATTAAGGAAGTAGGTTAGTAACAATATTGATTGTATGTTTAAGTACCTAGGTAGGTAGTAGCCCTGTAAGTAGTGAGTAGCAACATCAGGGATTGATAAATGAAATCCGCACCTACGGTACAAACAAGGCGACAGCAGTCAATCCAGTTATTAGGCACTCAGTAGCTTTAAGATAAGGTCTAGCTACATACAACCGTGGACTGGTTAGCGGGCAAAGAACTACGCCCGGCTAAAGAGTCGTGCGCCTGCGCCGTTCTGCGTACAAATCTCATATGGCTGAAAACGACGGACGACTACGGTACCTACACGAAGGCGACATTCCACCAACTTGCACGGAATGTACCGCGGACCTACGAACAGGTTATCTGTACTGTACAGGACTCGTAATCCTTCTCTTTCGCGCCCTCATTATTAAAAACAGTTACGCTACAGACTAATCTGATCGAATCAGATTGATCTCCCAACAGCTGAGTTGTCAAATGAACCCGTGGGTTGTAACTCGCAAACCAGTTTACGTACTAGTTAGGTACATACCTACGTTCATTTCATTTCACCGATCTCTTTCGATGGCGACAATCTAACGAATGTTGACCGCAAATCGCCACCGACAGACGTTCTGCTTTACTTCGCTTTTCGAAATGTGGGATCGCGTTACAAACACCACTGGACCATAACTCGGCGGGGCGAAGACAAAAATAAACTTAATATCGTGTGCGTTGTAGCATTTGTCGACGCATCCAATTTATGATCGTCGGTGACAAGAATCAGCATTAGATTCCGCAAGCACTTTTGCTCAGACGCGTATTTGTAGCAGTTAAATACAGTATGATTGTGACCTACCTTCGTCCAGAAGTCGCTCCATGTGCATGAAAACATTCGGGAACGCAGCCAGTTGCTTCCTGTCTTTGAGCAACTGTGCTAGGTAGTCCGCTATACTTTGCGTCGAAGGATTGTTATTATCACACATTTTGAATACTATTTGTACAACTTATTACACGTAAAATGTCTATTTTAACACGTTCAATACGATATTGTACTTTAGTTATTGGTTATTGTTATTTTGTGAGATACTAGGTTAGAAAAGTTAACTTCACTACCACACACATCGAAGTTTCGGTCACCACTAAATTACGAAGTTGACCGAACTGAAGTTGTGGGCGAATATAGCGCTGCGCTTGCGCTCTCGTAGAATGGATTTTTTGTGAGCGCGTGCGGCTTCTTTCCACAGTGTAGACGTAATAACAAACGCATCGTCGTATCACTCGCACTCGTACGTAACTAGCATGCGGTGAGTTATTTCTGTCTCGCTCTAGCGGGGTACAGACCGCGAAAGCATCGCCATCTAGTTAACCCAGATACAACTACCACACCCGCTAATTATTATACTTGTGTACAAGTACTATTATAGAATGAATGACAAACTTAAATCTCTGATTATTATTACTGTCATACAGTTGGTTGAGTAATTAAGTAGTAATTGCGCGTTCCACGTGTTCTATTTTGTATAAAGAAACACATTTTGTATAAAGAGAAGGTTTGCAACATTCGAGTAGGTACCTGCCTACCAAGATATTAAAAAGTTTAAAAGACCAATAAATAAAATGTAGGCACATAAAGTGCCTACCTACCTTTAAGTACCTACCATAAGAAAAACAAAATACAAAAAAAAAACTTGATACTTTTGTAGGTATTTATAACGTTTACTTATTAGGTAGGTAGGTACCTACTAATGAACTTAGATATCTAAATTTAATTTACCTAATCGAATTTCAGTAAATAACAGGTGTTAATTAGCAGCCTTAATTAGAAATACTTAATAAGAATTTTTGAATACAATTATTGACAGCCAGTTACACTGGCCAGCCAGTTAAAACGAATTTTTAATTTTAAACTTATAAATAAAAACAAAATTGTTAGTGACCCAAGTTACTTCCTGTTTACATTATTTTGTCTTCTGTCAGAAATCTGCAGATTTTATTCTTAAAGACGCGCAACATACCTCGTTTCATAGCCAGGTGCACCCTCTGTGGTCATTTTTGAATCCATCTAGGGCTTGTTAATTTTTATTCCCATAGTTAGTTGGTAACTTAGTTTCAGAATATAATTCTAAGTAAAGGTTTAAAATGTATAAAATTGAAATGAGACCAAAGTTAAAAAATGATCATCGTGATCCGCAACCAATAATAATCGGCCAAGTGCGACGGACTCACGCACGCAGGGTTTTGTACCATTATTTATAAAAAATCACGGGCTTTACTTATCCGCATTATCGGCGGTTATATCGGCAACAGAAATACATCATCTCTGAAAATTTCAAGTTGGTATCTAGCCGTTACGGTTTAAAAGATATCTTGCCTGGTGACAGACGGATGGACAGACGAACAGCGAAGTCAAAGTAAGCACAGTAATAGTCCCGTTTCACCCTTTGGGTAAAACCCTAAAAAATCACGTCCAGCGTCAAATAGGAGAATGCTGCCTATAAAATGCCTAATAGATAAATGCCTATAAGATGCCTATAAAACTGATGAGTGCAATACTCACTTATGAAGTCTTAAAGACTGCCTGAAATCTATAGGAAACTCACCGACATTTTAAATTTTACATAAATCTACAACCGAAAATCAAAAATTTTACACAAGATTGATTGATGAGTTTCCTTAATGAAATTATATCTAAGCCTGAAGGACACGGTTCAAGATAGTCACGCTTCTTCGACAGGAAAATAACATAATGAGGTAAGCATAGGGATTATTCAGGCTAGGTAGAATCAATGGACTGGTTAAACTAGTAACGGTTCGATAAGTGACTACAAGTATATAATTTGATACCGGTTTTGAAGAGTAAACACCGTAAGTAAACATAAACAACGCTTGCAGGGGTTGGTAGGTAGGTATACCTATCATCATAATTTCTGTCTCCATCTAGGTCCAAATTAAATCTATTCACAATTTTCTTATCAGGTTTAATTAGGTTACCTAATATTGAGTAAAAATTGTTTCATTTTTCTAACAAGACGTCAATTTATTGTGAAAAATATTTTATCAACAACTACAAATTGAGATTTTATTATCCTGAATGCGCCTCGCTGATGCTTCATACTAAAAGTTCCGTAGTGTCTTTACTTTATACTTTGGTAACTACGTAGGTAGGTACATTCAAAGGCCACTTTTAAAATCCGTACTTTCTCACCCATTGTAGTAATATGTGAATAATTCCACCGACTTCCTGTTTCTAGAGTCCAGAGTTAACTTATTTTTCTTAATGTAAGTACCTAGATCCTATTGGAAAAACGCCAGGAAATAATATCGATGTTACAGGGGATCAAAAGTCGGAAATGGGTTTAAATCGGTCTTCAACGCTCCATTGGATTTCCATCAGACAATTAATATAAGGTAGACACCCTACTTAAACTAACTTTAGGTATATTAACTGTAGTTACGTACCTACTTTGTGACTCTTGGATGATTAGAATGGTTTTAACGGTCTATTTTTAAACAGTATTCAAGTGTAGTAGGTTTTATATTTATGATGGGTATTTTTGAAAAATTAACTAAATAATATTTATCAATAAGAAGGTAATAGGTACCTAAATACTTAATAAACGCATATATAGTGATAGGTTAGTTTCTGATGTTCATACATTATACTGCAAGCTACCGTGTTAGCCATGTTATATAATGTGACGCCAAAGTGACATAAATGTAAGCTTAGAGAAAGTTGATCTGGAAAGCAAGAATCAAGAAAAGAGATTAATCGCCGCTGCTAATTACAATATTCATGATATTCACACCAATGCCAAAGAACAAAATTGCAGTGACACAATCACTGTGCATGTTTATTTGTGCGTCTCATTTTCATCTCTGTATATGAAGGAAGTTGTAGGCGGGTAGCTTTTTGTTTTCCATAAACTTTTGGCAACTAAGTGTGTTACGCAACTTGACTAATAAATATTAGTTATTATTGCGTGGTATTTAAGTAGGTACTGTATTACCATACATGAGTATTGTAATAAAAAGCCAGCCGTCTATAAAATTTCTAAATGACTGCAATGGAATCGTAAAGGTAATGAGATTTTTGCAATTGTATTTCGTAGAAGAGGGAGGAACTTTTCAATGAAATATAGAAGATTAGAAGTAATTTTTAGTGCTCCTTTTGTGAGAGAAGCTACGACTCATCTGCAATTAATCTTCAGTTTGAAACGACAGTAATATTCTTCATAATCTGAATTAACGCTGGCCACTTTTAAGTTGGTCAACCGCTTTTTTTCCGTGTTTTCTAGCCTTCTATATGCGATAGAAGCTAAGCTATAGGGTCACGCAGATCAAATCACATAAATAGACCTACTTCGAAAACAGTTCATGACTTGGAAAATATCATAGGTTCAAAGAACCTAAAGATTAAATATACAAATAAATATCTAGGGGATTTGTCCTGGGTGGGAATCCATGACCAGTATAGTAGTTAGGTCCGCTAACCTTTAGACCAGCCGGCCGGTCAAAATTGTATCTATATTTCCTAGGACCTACCTAAGAATTACGAACTCAATAGGCGGGTGTAATTAAAATACGAGTACTTAATATGCCAATATGCCCAAAATTTTAAACAATTTATTCAAATCGGAATTAAAAAAAATTGTTTAACCGTTAGATCACTAAGATAATTCTACAGAAGGTTGGCTGCCCGCAAAGTCTTTTGAAATCGTTTGATCGTTTTCCCAAGCAATGGAGCAATTGACTTGCCCCAAAAATATAATCTTGAAACGTCAAGGAAATTCGTTTTAAACAAGCAAGTGGGATAGATCAATTAAAATCACTCGGTTTAGTTACGTTTTATCAATTTCGTTAAATGGATAAATGGATAAAATTGACCCCTATCCGATGTTCTTGTATCTATCGAATTAAACGGATTAAACTTAGTTGCACGGTCCATTTTGGATGCCACCATGTTTCTTATTTATTACGCATCTGTTAATTTTAACAATAGTTTGATAATCCTTTTGAGAGTATTTTGATAAGATTATTATATTGTATCTGTCCTCAACAACTAAAATCAAAATTTCGATTCAAAGAATTTGTTCGTCATCAATATAGGGCAAATATGGAAGGTACTTACTTATTAAGAATTTATTTAAAATAATTAGGTATGTAAATTGAAATCATCTGCTTTAACTGTTCTGGATAAGTTTAAGCGGAAAGTCCATTGATTGAAAGTCGTGAAATAAGTAAGTAGGTACCTAACTACTTATCCGTTATTAGGGTCAAATGAAGTCTGAGTAGGTTCTGGGAAATGTTCAAATAGCTTTGGATCGTTATTGACAACATTTTTCACCGACTCTCGCTATGCATAGCCATAAAAGTATCGCTATTATGTAGTCTCTACCTACTTAGGTAACTTGTTTAGATTCTAATTATCTAACTGCTCTGAGACTTGCATATGCCATCACACTAAGATGGCAATAAAATGGCGCCGCTTAAGTCCAAAAAGGAAAACCTACATCTATAGATAAAAAACACATCACTGTTAAGCTTTCATTTTCCGCAGCGGTGCCGTTGTGAAAGGAATACATTCACCGTTGAAAAAGGAATACATTGTACTTATAATTCAAGAAAATAAGACTTCAAAAAATTTCATGAACTGCGTATGAAATTATTATGAATTATGAAAACGGGTCCGAGCTTACTTATGAGCCTCAAGTTAATTGGAACACAATATGAAATTAAAACGACGTCAAGTCTGCAACAATTTTTTATGCTCGTGTATGTAGGTTGAAGTGCCGTGTGCACATCTTGGATCTACAAGTCCGGCTTTCGGCCTACGGTTTGTGTGAAGAAAAACATTACGTCACCCGCCACTGCGACCATTTTGTACATTACATGAAATATCATTATGGTATTAAAATTGTTATGCGTTGGCTAAGGTTTCCTAAAAAAGTTCATGTTTCATTAAAAAGATTTCTAAACCTACTAGATTTTAAATATTGATTAGTTATTGTTGAGACGTTTCTCTTTCGCACTACGCTTGTAATTTGTATAAAGAATTTGTATAAAATGGGTAAGAATAGCTGACGACACCAGCAGTTTTATATTTCTTAAATGGTTTATTTTCTCTGACATCGCTTTCATATAAATTTTAGCCCATGATTTGATAGTCAAACATTATTTCGGTATATGGAACTGATTTATTCTTAAGTCCTTTATTATTTTTAGGCAACGATGAAGATGAAAGCTCTATTGCTTTAAATGTCTACAAATACAGAAAAGAGGCTGGAAAAATCAATGTTTTTATTAATCCTGATATTCCTGGGCGACAAGCAGATGAAATCAGCCATAATATTGTTGTTGAAGTAGACAAAGACCAGAGACAAAAAACTTATGCAATCCTTCAGGAGTCTAGACCCGAATTCGCCAATTATAAGTTGCGCTATATTTTGGTTGTTTATTCTAACCCAGCATGGATTGTGTTTAATCTTTTTACGCTGTTTCTAGTTTACATATTAGAAACGTGTCTGTATACATTCTGGGAACCCAAGGAAAGGTCATTTTTGTTTATCATTGTAGCAATTTGTTTGAATTTTGTCTTTACATGTGACGTTGCCGTGCTTGTTGGATTGAAATTCTTTAGGAAATGGCGGAAAACGCTGAATTTGGTAGAACCTGACACAAAAATGTTAATTCTTGATATTGTTCTGGCTGTGCCATACTCCGTTTTGTTTTTGATAAAGCCACACATTATAGTAGGATTTGACTTTCACATTATAGCACCAATAATGGCAACAATACGTGTGTACAGAATCATTGGATATTCCTACAACAGATCCTCCCAAGCTGGTACAAACCAATGGACAATATTTTTAGCGCAGTATCTGATTCTTCTGCTTCTCTGTGTGCATACGTGGACTTGTATTTGGTTCATTTTCTCGTACAGAAATTTTTATATCCATAAAATTCACTCATCATGGTCAGTTGGAGCTATACATTTGCCTACTGAAACAACTTTTGATTGGTACTTAGTTTGTACTTATTGGTCAATTATGTTTTTCACAACAAATGCATTGGGTGACCTATATCCCGTGACAACAACTGAGCGTATTACCGCTACATTAGCGATTTTGTTGGGCTTTTTTCTCACTACTGTTGTTTTCGTTGGATCGTTGACTTCCCAATTCATTACTATAACAACACGACGTGCAAAGTATGTACGACAGCTGAAGAAAATAAAAAACCACTTAAAATTGATTAGAATGGACAGTGACACAACCAACCGCATTGTAGGGTAAGTATGGTACACCTTCAAATCAAATATATAAATGTGTCGGATAACGACAACAATTTTTATAACTTCTCTTCCCCCAAGGTATTATGAAGATCTCTGGTATCAAAAGTCTGGGGTTTTAAAGCCAAAATTGATGAAGCTACTACCATATCCCCTTCAGATGGAAATATGTTACGACTTAAGTGCAGTACCTCTATACAGTTCTTTGATATTCAGAAAGCTTCCGGAAGCGTTTCTAAGAAGGTTGTCAACAACTATGAGTCATCAGTTTTATCTCCCAGGCGATGTCGTCTACAATCAGAATCGGACCAAGACTACTATGGTAATTAAGCCATTCTGGATGATTATTTATTCATCAGTAATGATCACTTGCTTTTAACTTACTACATTATGATAGAAACTTGACATTAAAACGTAACTAATTCTAATTAGCTTGAGCACGTGATTTTTAGAACCTATAATATTCTAGTATCATAATATCATTTAATCTGGTTAAATTTAATTTTCTAAGTTAAATTAATTGTTACAGATTTGCGTTACAAATGGTGTTGTAGAACTGCTTTCCGATGAAGACGATGAAAGTCCTATGATATCATTCACAAAGGGCACTTGTTTTGGAGAGATAGCACTAGTTTATAATATACCAGGTATTATTAATACTAATCTTGTCTATTTTTATTCATACGGTGACGTTATAAAGTACACAATACCTATTTACAGCAAGGTGTACAGTTAAAGCCGCTACTTATGTTGAATGCCAAGTGCTTCATAAAACTGACTTCGTAAAACTAATGATCACATATCCAAATTTAGTATCAGGTATTAGAAATGACATCCAAGAGAGGATAAATCGTAGTCATAGCAGAAGAAGAGATCATACAAATACTAGCCATTTATCGCTCAATATTTTTGTTTCAAAGGATCGCAAGAAGAGCAGTATAAAGTGTTTGAAAGATAAATTGCGTTTTCTTCAAGGTAACTGCGGTTATTTAAACTTGGCAAAAATAAATCAAAAATTTTGTCCTTTGCAATTGCTGCCTAGCTTCAGATTCTTATTTGTAAAAACTTTATGCCTATCTAATTTTAATATTTCAAAAGACTTTTCCTTGTGTAGGTCTTTCTGACGTGGATAATTTAACCAAGGAAGACAAACTAGATGAAAACTGCTTGGACCTCTATATCTTGTCTGAGCACATAAAGAAGAGATTGACACATTTTACATGCCTTTATCCAAAATTCCCCTGGATATTGGAATCCAATTGCTATCTCGTCATATATTGGGAACTATACATGCTCCTCATTGTTTTTTACATTTGCATTTTCTATCCATACTTTATTGGAATCATAAGACAATTCCCGGTCGGATTTAGTTTTTACGTTGAAATCGTCATATCGATTTCATTGGTTCTCAATATAATTTTGTCTGTCGTGACAGCTGTAAAGACTAAGAAGAAATATATTAAGAACATTTCGGGTATATTAAGTTACAGAATGGACACTTTAGGCTTTTATCTCGACGTTGTGGCTCTGTTACCTTTAGAATATATCGTTACTATCCACAAGGCAGCTTTGTATCGCGATAATTACAGAGAGCATTTATTTTATTTCTGCAAAGGAGTCAGACTCTGTCTTGTCTGGAGATTGTCAAGTTTTTTTGAAAAGCTGGAGCGAAAGCTTTTAGCAAACACGATTGTTGTAAAGGTAAGAAACAGCGAATTTCTTATTTGAAAACAATTTTTACTGTATTACAAAGGTTTTGTTTGTTTTCTTTTTAAATGTAGTTAAGCAAAGAAATACTAAAATTATTTGCTATATTTCCTATTTATCTACATTTTTTCAGGTTACAAAATACTGTACCTATATAATAATGCTATGTTATTGGAGTGGTGTTATTTTATTCATGGAATCATGCTTCGTAAACCGGTGTTCAGAATATTCCTGGTTTGCAAGAGCATTGAGTTGGGAAGACCGAAGAACTGGTATACCGCTGATTAAGTACGATCAACGTATTTAACGTATTTAGCTTTGACATTTCTTGTGAAACATAATATGAGACACAATAGTGTTTGATGGTACAAACTTAAAATAACAGGTTTTTACGATTGAATTTGAAATGGTAGCTCCCAGAAGTCATTACTGAAAAATACAAAAAACCTCACTTGACCAAAACTTTATATCAACAATGAGTGATGTTATTCAGATTGTGAATGTTGTAATCATTTATTTCAGGACAAGGCACCCTATAGTCGCGTCCGTTTACTTCGCCACTACTCTATTGCTTTCAGTTGGTTACGGGGATTTCGTTCCTGGTGACGATTTAGACATGGGCTTTGTTGCTTTTCTCAGCCTCTTTGGTGTGTTACTTAACGGCTATTGTGTATCTGAATTCTCCGCTGTGATCACTCACTGGTCGAGGTATATTGATTATAATAAGTATAATAACTTGTAAATGTAACATCCATCATTAAAAATTTGAAGAATTCCTTCGTTCAGAGATTATACAAAGCTGCTAATCGTTTTTCAGGACAAAAACAGCGTTTCTAGAAGTCATAATGACGATTGATAAATTTATGTTCGAAAACAACATGCACCATGCGATTAAATCTAGAATCATGTCGTTTTACGAGCTACAATGGCAATACAATTCGGTAGTCTGCTTTCTTTGGTTTAGTAGAGAACTAAACAAAAATTAACCTAGTTACCTAAATACGCAAAAGCTGTGTAATTTTTTAATTTATTAATATAATTTTTTATTTAATTCTTAGGGCGTGGAATTAACAGACGAGAATTGGCTAAACAAGACGGTAATCCCTTCAGAACTTCGCAAGAAAGTCCTCCACCAAGCTAGATTCAAAACGTTAACTTCTATCAGATTCTTTCAAGTCAAAAATAAAGCGTACATTCACAAGCTTACTGAAAGTAAGTTTATGCTACTTATTTGAGAATTGATTTTAGACAGGAATTCAGGTTGGTCAAAAGGTTGTTAAAAATACCATTAATTTATATTCTTCGTTTTGCTGACTTTAGGGAGAATCTTAAAGTTATTTTTAAATATTTACTTTTAATTTCAATTTTATTTCACTAGAAGTCTAGATTTAAGTTTATATATTTAAGTTTTTACTTACAGTGGCCAGAGATATAATACTTCCCCCCGGCGAGATTGTTTACTATGCAGGTACAGTAACAAGAGAACTTTATATTATCGAGAGTGGCTACTGTTTGGTGACATCACCAATGTTAAGAGAGAAAAAATGTGAAAGAGTCATAGGACCTGGTAATGATTTAGGACTAATAGTGATGCTGTACGGTATCCCTGCTGTCAATACAGTTGTTACTTTAACGCATTGTAAAGTAAGTAATTAAGATTTAATACGGAACAAAGAACAGTAGTTAATGATTAGGCCACTAGATTTATCTCACCAAATTTTCCTGTAGAAAAGCAAGGAAAATGAAAGAAAAATCATTTTTTAAATTTATACCTAGTACCAAAAGAATTTTCACCTACGGTCGACCATCACCATGGTTGTAATTCAAATTTTTATATGTTTCAGTTAATTAGTATTGGACATTTTGCATACAACTCGGTACTAAATCTTTTCCCGGAGATGCGAGAGCATGATGATTTACTGACTCCCGAAGAACTTCAAAGCATCGAACAACAAACTAAAACATGTAACGCAGAGTCATATATGGAGCATTATAATTTGCTCATAACGAAAAGCCCAAAAGTCAGGATAAATAACATTTTGCAAGCGTTTTTGGATGGTAAGATCATTTTATTATCTTATAACCCTCCTTTTAAAGCAGTCGGGTAAAAAGTAAAGAAACTTTCATTTACCTGTAAAAAATAATTTCCAGATTCATTCATAAATGTATATCAATATTACAAGAGCAGAAAGGAAAGTTACCTGAAGTCGTTCAATGCGTTTCGAATCCTCAATAATGTCGCGCCATATCTCCTAATGCCAATTG
>DWBW01000202.1:0-11805 GCA_018231125.1 Spialia spio | reverse complement strand
AACAGCTCGACTATAGATAAGTCTGGCAGAATTAAAATCTATTGTTTTTATTCAAAAATATCTCTCAGAAAAATATTATTCAATCCTCCTGAATATAAACGCTATGTATCCTACTAGAGGTATGATTCTTTCCATGACTTCCAGTCGTAACTTTTAATAAAGTTGCCAACGTGATTGATTAGTGACTGACGTGTTATTTTATCAATAGAACTTTCGAGACTTTTTAGCTGGCTGTAAAAAAAATGTTCATAGATAAAATTTAATTGCAGGCTGAACCGAGGTCAAAAGTTCAGCAGCCAGATATGACTATCTTTTACTCGTGTGTGGTTTCTGAGTATAAATCACAAATTTACTTGTTACTTAGAAACTGATATTGCAGTCATTACTGGTCTATCAATAATATCTATTACTGAGAACGAAGGTCAATGGCATGCGCCGTAAAGAATAACTCAATGATAAATCTTAATCTGTATTTCATTCAAACAGCAAACAGTAGCTTTATACGTCATTTCTTGGATTTGTTCGAGATAAGTATCAAAAATAAATTATGTATCCCCCACTTTTCCTAGAGGATCGTACGACTTTGTGGAAATGCGTAGTATATTAATTATAAAATACATAGAATTGTGGATATACGTAACAACACAAGTAATAAAAACACAGAACTGGATATTTCCAATAAATAAACAACACCGGAGGCATATCAACGACTAGGGTTAAGGTCCCGATAACACTCTCCGATAAGACAAAGATAATACTAATTCTGACGAGCGTTCATCGCGCACAACCATGACTTGCCAGAGAGAATAGCCATAACAGAATAAACTACATTTACAGAATCCAAGTAATAATACAGTAGTAATAAACATTTGGGGCCGAACCTGATCTCTCTTTTAAAAGTCCCTGCAATGGTATTTCAACGATCACTTACCGAGAAGTGAGAGAAGCCGACAAAAAATGTACGAAACCAGAAGGCATTCTGCGCAGTGCAAAATTTAAATTTTTAAGATCGCGATGATCATTCCACAGATGTTCGGGCAATTCATTTAACAATTGCAATTACGAATACAAAAAGAGTTCAAAACAACAAACGAACAAAACATAGTGAATTGATTTCATTCCTAGGAATTTGATGCATCTATCTGCTAACAAACATCTAATGCGGTGGGCAAATAAAAACACCGCTTTCCGTAACTTCTTTAACTCTTCATATCGAAATACGTAAACAGTGACAATCATATCTGTAATAGATCATGAATGATATAAATTAATATAGATGATTACAACGAAAACTATTATACAGTGTTTTGATTGGAAGATATTGGACACCTTTACAGCTTCGACCACAGAACTTGGCTGGTGCAATGGAACAATACCCAAATTCGTCACGGCTCGTATATCTACAGCCTCTATAGCCAGACTCAAAACCAACAAATAGTCGCATACTCTGAGCTATTCAGTTTATTCAACTGGCTGCATATTCAGGAATTTATTCGTGGTTCCCTTTGTTGTGCAATAAAAAACCTCCTTTTCAATACACAGGCACCCACACATATTCCCGATATGTATTGTATGTGAGAGAGTACGAGATAGCTGCAATAAACAATGTTTTCCGAACCGGAGGCGATCAATATGGTTTTAATAAGAATCGACCAGCCGTGGCATCCCTTCGATTCATAGCAGCCAGTTTAAGCACGTATTCAGCGAATAATCTATAAAAACAAAGAAACGCATAAACGTGCATCCGAAAGAGACATACACATTTTCCCGGGAAGCGCGCGACAAAAGCAGAGTCATGAGAAACCGGGCATTCTGCAGAAACTGTCGATTCTGATGATCGGTAAGACGATCGATCGATATGTTGATATTTGTTCTAATTGGTGCAGGAAAAGTGCATTCACTAATCATTTTGCACTGCGTTTTGTAAGTTTTAAATATACACGTTAACAAAAAAATTAAAATGCATAACGAGGTTACGGCAGCCAACGTAATGAAACGAATATGAATTTGAATACATTTGATTACAAAGAAGGTCACTAAAAAGCCTAAATCGAATTCCAAACGAATTTTCGACATAAGCTCGTGACTTGAGCATCAGAAGGGCTCACGACTTGGAACATGACAATCAAATAAATAGGTAGGTACATCTGTGTCAGGTATGGCTTCGGTAGGCGAGTGTGAGTAGGTATGGCTTCCACATATCTCTGCGTTACGATTTACGGTCATCGGCTACGGTTCAGAATGTAGCGTAACGACCCTCTCTAAAGTTAACGTTACACGTTTGAAATCGAATATTCAACTTATTCACATAAAGATAAATGTTTGAGTAACATAATTCCTAGGTGTTGGTGCAGATACAATCTGATCGAAGTACCTACATACAAAATTAAATACTAAGGAAAATTAAACTATCATTTAGTTGACCTGTGTACACAATATCAAGGGTTGTAATTAGTAGTCTCAATAAAGAGGAAATTGTTCAAGTACAATCAATAATAAAAGCAAAGAATTTAATTATCCTGTTTGATCTGAATGAAACTATATTATCAATTCGCTTTGTAATTAAAATTTATTAATTGAGTAACAGAATTGATTTACTGAACACAATAATTGAATTAAAACAGTTCTGATAAGTTTTAATTGTCAGATTTACAAATAAAAGCAGCAATAGCTATTATTAAAATTATAATTTTTGAAACGTTAACAGCACTTTAAATACTGTGAACAAGACTAACAATGGATCCGATGGATCGATTAACAAAAAAATAACTGGGTTTTGTTACATTTTGTTTAAACTGGATACCTACAGTAGCAAACAAAAAAGGACCAAAGTGAGACTATAAAGAATATTTTTACTGCGTACTCCAGCTAGTGGCATTCACTGCAAAATATGTACAAAATATTATTTTGTAAACCCGAAGCGATGCAACGAAACGATATAATAGATTCGATGACTTCGGGTTCGGATTGATGTTGTTGCCGAAGACAAAAAGGTCCATTATATTATTTGAGACATACAGTAACTTCCAGACGAAACAGGTTACATAGGAGTTGCAGAAAAACTGAAAGGTTAAAGAGAACAAACGCTAATTGGGTCGCGAACAGACCTTTCCCGGACAGTCTTGAAGGCGGGATACGGCGGGCGATGCCACTTAACTTACATTTATACAGCGAGCCCTGGTGCTTTATGAGCGAGCGTTCCGTACAAAAAAGCATAAATATTTCGAGGAACCGTCCACGCATCCGCCACGGGCTTACGGAGATAGCATCTAATTAAAAACCGGTCAAGTGTGAATTGTCTTCACGTGCCACAGGAGCCATCTGTGTAACGTTTCGGGCTTTTACACTTTTTGGACCAATATTACCGTATAATAGTGATCGTGACGGCGATATCATCTGCCTGGATAATTATATCGAGGAACAGGAAATGTTATAGAGATGCAGTCAAAGATTGAACCTATAAGTCCCTCGATATTAGAATCGACAACAGTTAGACATACATAAATCTACAAAATCCCGTTTGTCGTTTATTTGGGAACGTGTATAAAAGAAGTTTGGTTTCATTACAATGCAGTATAGGCAATTGCATCGTCGTCGGTCGGGTCGCTTGACGGGTGGTCAGTCGGCGGACGGCCGCAGCTAGGGCTACCAATAACGCGAGCCTGGGTGAGACAATCGACGGAGACATTTTATCAGAAAACACAATAAAAACCAAAACTACCTAAACGGCTCTTATATAATACAATCTGTGCATTATGATCATCACCAATCCATTAATGACTCGATGTAGAGTACTAGTTTCTCAAATAGATGTTTCATACTCCATCGGTCAGCGGTTGGACTTCATCTACCTTTTAATATCGAGACATGCAGATTTCATTTATCAGTATTTCAAATTCGGAATGTTTGTGCAATGACAATGGGCCAATCTCCCGAGCAACTGGCAACCCTAGGGACGAGCGCGCAGTGGGTGACTCCGATAGGGTGGTTTTTTACACCACTATCAGTTCCGTCACGCCGGCACACAGGACATTGTGTTATCTTGCCGTCCATTCTATACATGAATCAGTTACGAGAAGTTCCATCCTAAAATAGTCATAGGCGTCGCAAACTGAATAAATAGATTCAATAACATCCAAACTGTATACAACCCAACCATCCATACAAACGTCCACAAGCATAACATTAGCGTCTACTAACGAACAGCACTTCATTGCGCATACAAATCAGTTGGTGCAAGCAAACAAAACTTCATTTTATTAGCCCACAGCCCAGAGCAGACGCCCAGACCGACGCGCTCAACGAGACATCGGCGGCGGTCTACCCCTTAGCTGAGCTGAGTCACACCTCTGTATTATATGGAGTCTATATCAGTTTACAGATAAGCCATGAATATCTTGCTGTAATTGTCTTGTTTTTAATATCAATTGCTAAATCAACTCATATCATACCAAATTGTTATCTTTTGTACACGACCTTGTGTCCTCGAATATGCTGATCAACTATCCGATGGGCCCTGGGCCCTGGGAGTCCTGGGTCCGATAATCGACGCAGCGGAGCAGAAAAATTTACCATCCCCCATTAAAAAAATCCACTACTCCAATTTGCAATGTGAAAAACGTTTCTGGTGTTTTCCCTACTTATAACATTAAAAGTCAATAAATTACTTATTACACTTAATTAATTTACACAACAGTGTGATGTGAACGAAGTTTAGGTCCCAAAAGTATGCTTCGCCTATCGCCCCACCGATTGCCTTGACATCGCCAAGGTCGCCGCCATGTCGGGCCCACGCTCTTACACACCTTCAGCCTAACAAGCCGGCTTTTTGACCAAAATTATGTGCATAGAGCTTTATTATATTTTAATTACCCACCTGCGTTTACGTTTCATTACTTATAAGACACGGTGTCATGATACGACTATGTTATATGAAAAAATAAATTATAAACAAAAAAATTATTCATTCAAAAACGCTTCAAAAAAGAAATTATCTTGCTTTATGCTCTTCAGAACTATTTCCCATGAACAATAAGCTAAATGCATCTCAAGAAACAGTGCTCCTTTGTATGTCAATGACGTACCTATCTGACATTCACCACGGCAAAGGAATCGGAAGAGACAAGGAAATTTCAGTTTGCACGCATCGCTGCTCTGTTTGAGTATTCCAAAATGTCTCTGTAGCTCGGATCGGAAGTCTTGAAACAAAACTTTGGTTATTAGGTATATATTATTGTACTTTATAGTTCGTAAGAAAATTGTTCGTAAGTAAGAAAAAACTACTGCTTTAATAAAATTTGTCCTTAGCAATGAATTTCACAACTATTCTTTAATAATCAAAGTCACGGTGTTTAGGCATATTTGTCTTTGCGAAATATAAAAAAATGCTAGGATTATTGCATAAAAAAACAAAGACATCAGAAATTATTCATGAAAAACTTCAATAGTCTGCCAATATAAAAAAATCTGGTTCTTAATCTAAATCAAAGTTTCAGCAAGCCTTAGATAGAACTCGATAAATTTTAACAACATAAGTACTCATACACAAATAAACGTCAGATTTTTAGCGAGATAAACGTAGGAATGCAGCAAATTAGTCGCACGCAACGATATAATACTTATGCGTAATGGATTACTTATCTGTCAAGCCTATAATTCATTGCGATTATATGCACTTTCTTTTTAGACAGTGCAATCAGAGTGTGCATCAACTTAAGGCGTATATAAATACGGCAAATCTACAGCTCTAATATTATCATAAGCCAAACCTGCCAATGGAATGCTGTCCGTCTACATCGATTGCTTTACACATTTAGATAAATTTCATAAGCGTTACAACTTGAATCAAAAGTCAAGACCACTGCGTGTAGCACTCGACCACGTGGAAATAGAAACAGACAGTGGGAAACACTCGATACTATCATCATTGTTACGTTATCAGCCCGCGTTACAATGGCCCTTCTCGGAACTGACTAGTGCTGGTGCACAATTATCGCCGCTTCCCTGAAGCGACTCGACTCAAAGCGATCGTAATTATATGCGAACAGTCGGATGCCAATGCGCCCGCCACAGAAATAGACTGAGCTCTTTTCACTATAAAATGGCTTCTTACATCTCGTGACTTCGTTGTAGTTATTGTGAAAAGTAACTGCAGAAAAAGTTCCGGACAACGAATTAAATATAGCCATTAAGTATCTTAATAAAAAGCTGTAAATTATCGAAATAACGTCATAGACCACTAACAGTAAGACCATTCCAACCTAAGCCACTTATAACATCGAAAGGATTTTCAACCAAAACTAAAAGGATTTCCGTCCCCCGTTCTTTTCAGAATTTCAGAAAATCCACCTCATATGATTCTTTTAAGAATTTAAGATTAAGTACAGTTATCATAGAAGAAGGTAAACATTTATACCTAATGTCTACCCTTGCTAATACCAAGCAAACGTCGCATAAACAAGCAATAAACATGGAAAGTAAATGTGTAAATATAGAACATATAAATTATGTATAAGAAGAATAATGGAATAAGAAAAGGGAGGGTGGTTAGATTGATGATGAAGCAAAACAAAAGCTACGTTTTTGAGGAAATAATGCGTATGTGCATCTCATTCTCATTATTTATATAAATCGCTACTAAGAATGAACTTGCGTACGGAATTAGCGTCAGCAATGCGTCAGCAACTCGTGTATTTTAAACGTGGGAAAAGCACTTACATACCTAGACCTAGTCTTACTCAGGTCTTATCTCTTCCACTAAAGTTTCTATGGTATAGCAGATTACATAAAAACCGAGGGTAATGAGTGACAGCTAGGAAGGAGCCGTGGAAAGGAGAGCGGAGGAGCCAGCCAGAAGGTGATTGCAGAATAGCAGGGTGTTCCTCGACTGTCCGAAAGACAGACGAAGGTTGTGGTAGGACCGACTCTAAAATTAACTGTTTTAAATTGTTAAATCTCTTGCTTTGAAATAAGTAAAAAAAAATTTGAGGGTTAAACTCAATTTCTCCATGATTCTGAACAAAGTAGAATTTTCAAAATCCATTCATATTTGTCGGACTAATCGAACAACATACAAAAAAGAAGACGAATTGAGAGTATTCTCCTTTTTTTAAAGTCCGTTAAAAAGTATGTACCTAACGGGTATTTTCTCATCGTATAAAAAAGGAAGCCACGAGAATTTCAACAGAAACTGTATGTCCGAGATCGGAATGATTTAGCACGCTGTGAAATGAATTAAAAATGATCACGAAGCAACCGGTACTAGGATAACTCCTAGGCTACATTTGATTACACGTAATTTATTTGCATAATCAGCGATGTATTATCGTATAATTCCCTCGTCGGCGCTACTACAAGATATTCTGAGAAGTTCAGATATGAATTACTCATGTTGTACCTGAGAGGTAAAGGGAAACGTAATAGAAGATAAATTGATGTTTTGGTTTTACTGTGGAATATTATATTAATAATCAAATAGATTAGTACGGATTACTTCTAAATAATACGTACCTAACCTTAACTTTACAGATGATTGCATGTTATTTTTAACAATAAATAATTTTATTCAAATTTTTCAAAACAGACATATTTAATGTAGGTTAACCACAGATTACATAATACTTACGCATGAAGTACCATGGTGGTATTTAAAGATGTATAAAACATATCTACCAATCACAAATACAACAATCATAATAATTTCTACACTAAAAGCTAAGTAATAACTGCCAGTGCCAGACATTATAGATATTAGTAAGAGTGTAACATATTAATATTCCAGTGGCAATTCCATTCAATTAGTTTGTAAGTGATGTCATCTCCGTCCTAATTGATGTATGAGTGACAAGTTGCAGAGATTCTGTTTGTTTATAACTGTCTATTGTTATCCAAGAAACAGTCATGATGATGACATTCATAAATTATAATTATAATGCTTGATCACTTTATTCCTAGTAAGTATGTACCTACTTACTTATTTATGCTCGCGATTTTTCCGCATGCTTGCAAGATTAGATTAAGGAACAGTATTTTTTTAAAACTGTAAAGTACGATAGTACAGTTTTTTGCCAAAACTGCCAACCAATGAAAACACATGAATATAATCTTGAAAAACAAAATCAAAAATTGAAATACTTGCTTTTATGAACCAGGTCGTGTATAAGTGCATGTTGAATTGGAAATTCAACATTTTACATTATTCAACTTGAATACGTAGGTACTCGTCTACAGACAGCATCAACATTGCCAGCTCCGCAAACTAACCGTAGAAAATGGAGCAAGCTCACGACTAGACCATCAATCCGACATCGGAATGGCGAAACGAATTCATGATAGTCGGGATAGTTGAGTTATAAGTGCTGTCAGTGATTCGCTGGAAATAAGGGACTATAAACCGTCCACAGTGTATCTCTACATATTCAAAAGGAATAAAGTATCTGTTTGGTTCTACGAAAGCCTTTAAGGCAATCTGTACCGCTTTCAGGGCACTTTTACATAGAAGTACACATACTGTTCCTGCATAAAGTACAGTAATTGATAAACGTATTGCGTAAGATCGTAACCCTGTGTGTTGTTTTGGTTACCTTATCGACCGATAACGAGAGCCAAAAAGCCGAGGTTCTATCGGGAAACAGATCATAGCCAAGACGTCATTCTATAGTATCGAATCTATAGAAATAAAATAAAAATCTGATTTCATATTAAAGGTAGACTTTTATGTCATAGCTTGTTCAACACACACACGCACACACCGTAGTCACAGCCGTTTACGGGTAGGTACTAAGAAATTGGGTAATGTTTAGTCTTCTATAAATGTTATTAAATCCAATACAATTGTTTACACCAATGCCAAGAAATAAAGTTTTAAACAAATAATAATTTGAAGGCTTTGTATAGTATGATACAAATGTTTTAACATCAGTACAAGCGTCTACAAGTGATGGAGTGGCGATAGGGGCGCAGTGACAGTGGCGCCAGCGCAGGTTCGACTGCGGCGCTCACGCAACATATACGAATAAATGTATGTATTATTGATATTATCATACTCTCATGTCTGATGCCATCAACTTGTGTAATGATGTTCGATCAAATCATCAATCTATGTTTTCAAACCTATTGTAAAATGTTGTAAAGAATCTTTCTTTCATGCTTAGAGAAGATTTCGTACCTGAATTAAGGTAGGAAATTGGTAATTTCATCTATGGCATTTCTGCTCTTCCTCAAACTCAGAGCCGTAGAAAAGGCCGTATGAATATCAATTCAAATACCCAAAAAACCACATCTAAACGTAACAGCAAGAAATAACTAATCACTTGTAAAATAAATTTCTCGGAAAGTTCAATAATACCATCGTTAGGTGGTTTCTTATAATACAATGTGGGTGTATGCTGAGCGCGCGGCATCCTCAAGAAAATAACGACTTTTCTCGGAATAACAAGGGTCATTAATGTCTGAATTATTATTATAATAACTTGTTGGCGTACGCTAATTAGCGAGATCGAGATGTAAGTTATAAAACGAGAATTGAACCCCGATAGCGGTTGATTTTGGTCTAACTCACACAGTATGCTGATCAAATGTGTGTAGAAATGTGGACTCGCGTACATACTCTCATCTCATGCACAAACACACAAACTTCGAGGAAGATAAAATAGCAATATATCTTCCTAAGGAAATGAAGTGTGTAGTGTATGTACCTATCTATTATTATTTATAAGTGCTTAGGATGTTTTTACTTCGGCTTAGGTAATAGTACCTATGTTGCAAAATAGTATGTGTGTGTTAAACTTCAACAATTTCTACGAACTGCAAGACCGCTGCAAGGACACTACCTCACCTTCACACAACGCTCACATTAAGATTAAAATATTTGCATATAACCGCTAATAAAAACAGGTACCTATTGCATGTTATTGAATTCCCGGTATCACAAAAAATGTTGTAATACGAAAATGGACATTTTTATTGCGAATTTATTTTGCACATATGAATTCCATAAAGCAAGCTATATATATACCTGCCTATACGTTGTCAGTTTTTAATGATAGATAACGAATATAGATTAATCGAGATTAAGATTATATCAAAGAACGTTATTATGTATTATTAATTAATGAAAGGAAAAATATAAAACTGTTCATTACATTATGTAACTAAATACTTAACAAGTGTCGTAACTCATAACGTTACAACAGAAATAGTGGACGCTTGGACCATACATTAACAAATTGCTTATGTGGACAATAATTTATAATAAATCTAAAACATTTGATAGTAGGTAAATCGAGTCTTTGGACTCAAAATTTTATTTATGCTGCTAATTTTATTTATGCGCCTGAAGATATTTTTTTTTTAATTTTGTTTTTTATTTTTTTTTATATATTAAATATTACTCTTTCATTTGTCTTTAGTTGGATAATTTATGTTCCTAGGAAGAAGCAAGGAAAAACAGCGGACGCTGTAAACTAAACCATGCTGAAATGAAAATATCTCCGAACGACCGAAATTCTCAGAAAAATACTGTTTAAATTTATGTATGTGGATGAACTGATATTGGATATTAGATACGGTTCTTTCTCTCAAACCGACAGGTAATGGTGCATAATATCGCTTTGGTTTGACGAATGTATTTTAATGATAAATTTTTGTTGTTTCTGCGTAACTCTTTTCTGTGTATTTTTAACAAGCTACGTTTTTTTGTAATATTACTAAGAAGTTAATTTAATAACAAAACAGCAAAATTTTTTGATTGATTTAACGTAGCAGCAATTAATGCTTTACAAGTTTTTCT
Source organism: Spialia spio (assembly GCA_018231125.1). NCBI lineage: Eukaryota > Metazoa > Arthropoda > Insecta > Lepidoptera > Hesperiidae > Spialia > Spialia spio. The sequence continues at coordinate 1,016 of DWBW01000202.1, read as the reverse complement.
TTTTCATTTTCTGCTCTATAAGCAAAACAATAAACAGAAAGCGTGTAATTTATTTATTTATTCATCGCATTTATTTTGTCATCTTGATATCCAGATTGGTTTTTAAAACTTGCAAAGCTGAGGGTTGAAAAAAGGCAGTAAAAATCTCTCCCGAATTTCTTATAAGTAATTTAAGTAACAAAAAAGCAACCTTGACTGTGACGAATGTTCTGGAAAGTTATGCTAGAATGCCGTTTGACCCAGTTGGCGTGGTCGCCGCAGCGTCGGCTTGCAGAGCAACCGGTTCTGCGTTTGATTCCCGACAGATACCACCGCTGGGTGGATGCTATCGAGACTACTTGCCAAGTGCAACTCTCAAAGATAAGTACGATAAGACAGTTATTTTCAAAGTTTCAGAGTTGAAAGTTCTCGAGGATTGATAAAAAAACGAAACAGCATAAATATTGCCAACTGTCCCCTAATTATAATAATGATTAAGTCCCTACGATGAAAACGTGACAAAAATATCAAGAAGAAAATTGATGGTAGTACCTATAAATCAGGAAAGGGACTGAAGCAACATGATAGGTACTCACTACGCCATAAAATAAACAAATGTTTCCAATGAAGTCCATAATAATGTATTAAGTATAGCAAATATGAACCATAAAAACCAATTTTCCCAGACAACTTTTAAAAGAATCACGTTCAAATTGTTAGTTCAAAGAATGACCATGAGTGCTAAGTACGTGTTGATTGAAAAATATACTCAATACATGTTAGTTTCCATCTTACGGTGAGGAACAGTTTCTACGTTCTAGTCCAAGATCATTTGCAATAATTTCGATTAGCTAATCATCTTGTCATAATAAAGTATTTAGATCCTGGAGGTCTACTCTAATTGAACGAAAAACGAAGTTTCGATCGAAGTTTCGCGTGTTTTCTACTCTAATTCCACTTGTTCCGAAATTTCGTGCCGAACGAAAAATATTTGACATTTAGATTTCCTAAACCTACTCTTAGACATTTTCGTTGCG
>DWBW01000201.1:0-11827 GCA_018231125.1 Spialia spio | reverse complement strand
GGAGTAGCAAACTATTCAGCAGTTCATCTGATCTTAAAAGGTCTCTACATTCCATGGACGTTCACATCCAACCTCCGATAAAACAGCTGTTCTAGTTGAGACAGTACATTATAGTGATATCCTAAAACGTGTACTATGTTATGTTGCTAGTTCAGCTAGATCTGTTTCAAGTGTAGCTACCAGCTTGCCGATTTACAGTTATGCAATTATCTAGCTAATTCCAACTTTCTTAACTATCTTAAATCAAGTAAGAATTTTTCATATTTTATGTCTACGTTTTAAATTTTCCTAAGCAAACCCCTAAAATCATTAGAAAATTCAAATCTAAAACAAATCCTTAAAAAGTTGAATTTAAAATTAAATCAAATAAAATTTTCATCAGTAACACCAAAATTCAACAGTAACTAATATCAAACAGAAGACATTTTTGCTCTCGTATTATAATCAATTTTATCTGTGAAGACAATTTGTGGAAATAGCTTACGCCATCGATTTTACTAGAAACTACACTTGCGTAAACAAGGCAAACCAAGTGTGTGACGGATAGATCGTTCCCAAATGAGTTTCTCGATTATCGCAGTTTGTTGCTCTGATCTCGGTAGTTTTGCACTTTATGTAGGTAATTTGCTTTTTGCACTAACATCTGCATCACTTACATTGAGAGATATCAAAGTTGAGCGTTTTTCTGAGGAGCATAAGTTTATTATAATTTTGCGATTATACGGATTTAAAATAACGAAATTTAATACAAAAGACGAACATTCGACATATTAAATAATAAAGAAATTCCGAAATAATAAAGGACTTAAAATTAAACGACCTTCTCATAGCTACTTTTTATCAGACCCACCACACATGTGTTAAAACTTATATATTTTATACAACTTCGACTAATGATCAACCGGCCGAGCAATTATTAATAGTTTATGTTATGTCCATTACTAACATTTATACATACAACTAAACTGCCGGTTATGAGATTATACAAAGTCTCTGATTTGATTTTAATGAGCCATATTATAGGAAAAACTCGATATACAAATGAAGGTACCGCGCTGTCTAGTTGCGAAGTGTATACGGTTTCATAGAAACAACATCTGGGTCATATTGCATCAATCGTACGATGCACGCGAACGATTTAAGACACCATGCACTATGCATTGCAACTGCAACTCGATAATTTTCTTGGGTCACGAATATAATTCTCTTGATGTTTTGCTGTTTTAATAATATTTATCATTCAAGTGTTGCTTCTGGTATATCATCTGGCATATTTATAAATTTCAGTCATACAGGTCAAAATTATAGCACTCTACAAAGATTTGGCAAAGTTGGAAAGTAGGTATTTAAAAGTTGAAAAATGTAAATTTTTTAATCGTAAAAACAATCAAAGCTCTTTTCAACATGGTGCCTTGCCTGTAGAGAATGGCACGCTATAAACCAATCTAGAAATGGAACAGCAGTTGTTTTTAGTAGAATAGTGTTTCAGTAGCAACAGTAAAAACATCGTTTTATTTGATTTCCTATGAAAGAGCCATGATTACGTGAAAAAGTCCATAGCAGTTGGTAGTATGGCATTATTAAGTTCAATTGCATTGAGGTTACTTGGAATTCTGATTCCACGCAATTACAGCGCCTGTATTATGCTTTGAGGATGTAGTAGAGGACAACTTAAACTTGTAGACACTAAAGCTGTTACATTTTCTAGTGATTATAAGCATTTAATGAGTGTTCGCAAAAAGATTGTGCTTGAGCTAATAGCCGCAGCCAGAGATACATACACAGAGAATGATCAAAATGTATGGGATAAGAAATCTGAATTTACTAATAGAATTCAATTATGTATTTAGAAAAGCAAAAATTCAAAGAGAGCCACTAATATTTTTTTGTCAATCTATTATCCAAGACCATTTGATTAAAGAATGTTACGAGGGCAAATTCAATATTGTCTAATAAAAGAAGCAAATTGGTTTTCAATCACGATAGATGGAATTAAGTTATTTTTGTACAATTTTGGTAAATATATACCAATCTACCTATCTGAACAAAATGTGCGAGACGATTTTAAATTTCCAATTTGTTGTCTTATTTGGCACTGCGCGTGGGGGTATTGCGGAGTTATTAGAGTTCCAGATTTTTATTTTATTATATAAGGGAGGCTGCTGTAATTATTCTTTATTTAATCTAGCTGAATCCGAAGACATAAACCAGATATTTTTCACCAACACAATGAATTCGCGAGCTCAAGAAGCATGATTTAATCAACTTAGCCAGCGGCAGAGTGGAATGAAAACCTGTTTCCATGCATAAGCACGATAGCGCGCCACTACGGCTCTTGAGGCGACTTGAAGTATTCGGTGCTTTAGTTCAATGACGACACCACCTCGCTTGAAGAACAGTCCACTACATTATGATTATGCACCTAATGGTAATGATAACAATTTAACCTCTAGAATAGGCGTAATGTATACGTTACATTTTCACATATTTCTTGAGCTATGAGCTACATATATATCAATAATAAAACAAAAGCGTCACAGTCGGAGACAATACTATATATCATACTACGGAAAGTAGCACTTGCCTCCTGTTAAATTTTAAGTGGTTTTCCATTGAATGCCGCATTACGAAGGTCAGTAACTTACCATAAGATGGCATTTAGCTTTAAGTTAGTATATAGTCTTATAAGTATAAAATCAGTGAACATTAATTTCATTCGTCGTCATCAAACTTATTATTCATGAGAACTATCTTCTAAGGCGTTAGTGAGGTTCCCACGACGAGAGTATGACTTCGCACTCTTGTTATCGCACTACCTTCAGAACTTATTGACCGTTTCTCAGAAGCGGAGTTTGCGCTAAAATCTTACTGTCGCGGGTGGCGTGATCGTCGCCCTTGAGTTTATGTTATCGACTTTCAGAAAAATTGATTTGTTGCGTCTCGGCTACAATAAGTTTTACCTCTTGTCAATACTTACCTAAGTTGGTTTTTCATATTCTTATTAGTATCTATGTAAACATTTATTATATACCACTTGGGTAAACTTGAAGAACGTTTAAACTTTAAAATATTACCCAATAAACTTTTATCTCAAATATAAATTACTTTCTTGATTAAATAAGTTTCTTCAAGGTCGCGATGTGTGAGGTATTGGGTAGGTTTGTGTGTGTACCTAGACTACCTAGACAGCGATGAAAACTGTCACATATTTCTGAATAACTTTATTATGGGACAGCCCATCTTGTGTTACCCTGTGTTAACCTATAAAAGCTGTAACTTTAGAGGAAACACATTTCAATTTTCAAAATTTTTTTACAAAATAATTTATTAAAAAATATAAAATCATTCTCTTTTAGCATTCAACACATTCCAAACATCGCAGGCATACATTAAAACAAGTCTCTTTTTTAGGTGACACACAATAACACGTTGGCCAGATATTCTCGGATGGGGTCACGTAAGGATTTCTTTGTTTATTTCAATAACTTAATGGGACAATCCATTAAGTTATTTTCGCGACCCATCCAATATACTCCGGCGACAGGTCGCACGCACCAACAAATCAAGTGGATTGCTCCTGTTACAAGAGGACAGTTGGCTTTATCGCAGTCAACAAACGAGGTGTTTTTAACTTTGTTGCAGACCCAAATACTTCAACATAATATTCATTCTCCACTACGCTATTTGTTTTAATAAAAACAAATCTAAATTCTTTATATAAGTACTCATTTCTATTTACTGTATTATCTACTTACAAAATCAAACGTGAATGTTTAAATTTTAAACCATCATTATATGTCAGACGAAACTTCAAGAAATGTTTTTAATTCCGACAGATTATTAGTATCATAGTGTAAATCTACCCTGCGATTAACATCATATACTGCCTACAAATAAGAAGAAAGACCTCCGATGTCGTCATATTAGTCCAGAAGGAAATATTAAGTTAACAGGAACAACAAACAGTCCCAAAAGGTAAGCCTCAAAAGCAAACAGAGTAACCGCGCACACACGTCGCGGTTGACAATTGCTCGGTGGCCAAACAAGACTATGGCGAGCAAGTACACTCGTGTGTGATTAATCGAGCCGCGGCCGTTGTGCCATCGTCCCATTGTGATCGTTTGTCAAATTCGCAACAGATGGACGTCGCTCGGGCTTGTCTCATTCCCGAATAGTGAACGATGAAACATCTTACAAACCAACAGGTCATGAAGGAAAAAGTAATCACGTTAATATGCCTAACACTGGGGAACAGAGTATTGACGGCAATAGTTCAACTTAAGCCAAATCAAATTTAATAGATATCTACCTTTCTTTATAAACATTTCCAAAATCCCCTTTAACAATTCCAAAATACATTTTATAGTCTCTATTGTTCATTAATTCTTTATTTCTTCAGAGAATCTCGTGCAATCCTCACGAAATTCATCTCTGGCAGTTAGACAAATGCCTAAATATACCAAGTCAAGAGACTGAGACGAGACTGACGTAATTCTGGCCACATCGTTTCTCACGTTCCAAACATTCGCTCATTCGACGACCTTAGATGTGATATTGCACATGCGATCTGCTTATAAGTACTCATTAAAAATTTTATGGACTAGAGGTTGAATAGTGCTACAAAAGGTATATTTAACTGAATTTAAACATTATAAATTTTAAAATATTATTATAATTATTTTTAATACTTCTTATTCCAAAACTAGACAAAAATAGTAGGTAATTGATACCTATAAGAAATTGATACACAGACATGCGTCGTGTAAGGCAAATCGAGGAAAGTGGTAAGTGTTCCAAAAGGAAAATGAATGTTTCGAAGAATTGACGCACATCTGATGTTGTTCTGGCACGAAGAGACAATAAGATTTAATTGAAGAGCGGGATATTCCGACGTGACTCAACTGCATAATGACAACTGTTCTTAATTAAAAGCTTAAACAATGAAGTAAATATACTCATACGAAGAACAGGAACATCTGGAAATAGGAGGTTTTTTATACTGGATATACCATTGATATTTAAAAAACCTTTTTAAGGCATCAAAAGAAAGAAATCACAGACTCATATGATAACAGTAAGATAGGTAAGACGACTTTGGCAGCGACCAAAGCTCTTATAATAATCTTTAAATGGAATTTAATATTACTAAGTCAGGTTAAAGGAATAGTTAGAAATTAACAACTCAAAGCAAAGCTGACAACAATGTAAGGTGACAAGCTTGGACGGTTGGTGTAACGGTCACGGTGTACAACCAGCGACGTACAACACTAAAATGCCCGCATGTTGCTACGGTAATAAATAGGGTTGCTGTTTCATTTACATTGTAATTAACGGATTACGAAGAAGCAATCACATATAAGATCAACATAGGATTATATCCTCGCTGATACAGTACATGACAAAACTGAGATCACGAAACGTCGTTTTGCGTTATGTTCTGATATCCCTGAACCAGCATACAAGTAACAGCCAAGAACGTACCACACTCTAAATAGATTTCCCGTGACAACAGTATAATTATACTAAAGAGCTCATCGTGTACGACAAGGACTCAAAATTGATGTGGATATTAATAAATAGGTTTCAAATTAAACCTGTAACCCTTCCTGTAATCCGACCAATTAGTACACGCGTCACTTGCAGAATCGGCGGGGTAACGAACACTTTGATCAACGCGGGAAGACCTGAACGAACACCATTTGGTTCGCTAAAATTATCGTCATAGAGGTTAATAACATGTAAAGCGTCAAGAGCGAAACAATTTCTAAGAATACAGCGACGGGAATGTGTGTCAAAATCTGTTAAGCCGTAACTGAACACCTAAGCAGCAGGAAAGGGGCGATTAAAATTAGTTTTGAACTAATGAATCTATTAAAATAAATAAAACCATATGGTTTTCAGAATTACATTAACATACTACTGAAAATTTTTTATTGATTTTACATAAGAACATTTAAATACCAACCTGTTTGCAGACATCAGACCGCGACTTGAAGGTGAACCTAATTGATAATCTCGCAGATCAAACCCCTTCAATTAGCGGGTGATAAATGAATCTCTGCAAAAATGCTCGTTTGACTTACGACTTTTTTCAAGTCATTCGGATGCTGCTGATTACCAACATATATGGCGGACCCAACAAAACGACGAAGATTTAATTCTTTGATGGGTTACATACCTGCAACAAAAAACAGTAACGATTAGTTACAACGTCAAGGCACTTTGGCAGTAAAAAGTAAAGTTTTTATGCATTTTTATGTTCAAATAAATGCGATCGGACATTAACATGCGAATTCTAAAAAGGCCTAACGAGCAGGAAATAACAATTTCTTACAACTTGGAAACAGGAACGCTCTAAGACAATTTATTGGATATCTAATGAAAATAAAAACAGTACTACGACAATAATTCGTTCCAACACTTCCAACTAAAGATGTTGAAGTATTAATTACAAAAGTCTATCACCATTTCATGAGGAAATCTAATATATTAAACGGTCCATTCTAAGCTACACGCTAACTGAAAGTGAATAATAGTAAATCTCTTAGTCAAGACTTAGGAGCCGCGGCTATTCGCGGCTCCGCCAAGTGCCCGCTGGTCGCTAACGCAGACCGCAAGCTTTGTAAATCTTAAACCGAGACGCAAATTTTCCACAGGCGGGCCGGGCACTCCAAACACGATACGGAAAAATGTAATGGAATAAAAAATGCTATGCACGCAAGTAAACCGAAAGATCCAATATTGCAAGCTAAGTTAGTTGTACTCAAACCAAATTAATGAAATTTGTTTATGGGTAGATTGACAAATGGACAGTAATTTTAGAAACAAAATTAGGTACAACTGTACAATTTTTGTATCTTACGTGCATTAAATTTCGATTCTGTTTCACCATTCAATAAAGACACATAAGCAGTTTGTTTATACATAAAACAAATTTTTTGATGAAACTTTCGATACACTAGCTATTAGAAAAGTACACAATCCTTAAACATTTAACGAACCTAGGTATAAAGTCTGGAACGCTTGCTTTTAAGTGTTAAGCAAAATTGTTTGCAGCTGTAGCTAGGCAGCGAAACGCGAACTTTAACGTTTCACATCAGCGGATTATATGAATTAAATTGTCTAAAGCCATCTCGTGAGCGGCACATCACGCCCAGCCGTTGTCTTGCCTTACAACCGGCAATTTTCAACTAGCTGTAATTTGCCTTAACCTGTATTCATTATTCAATTTAAGGTATCCGACGTCGACTTAAAATAACATTGTTTTACACAATTTCTTCTTGGACATTTTTGACGTTGTAAATTGTTTTATAGGCAAAGAGAATTGATTGTTGACGGGTTTAAAGTTCGTGGGATAACGTGAACGCCTTTTGGAAAACGTGGATTCAGGTTTTAGTTTAAATTCATGCTTTAGCTACATTATGTAGGCATACATTGCAAAGATTATACTCCACAGGGCCACAAGGTACACTATACACCACCACAGGTACTTAATAAAGGAGTAATCGTTGTCGATGATGATACATAGGACCAGCATCCACCAAAGTGGAACCAAGAATATAGCAAAGAAATGACGAAACTTAACTAACTATTAAACTACATCTCTCGTCTTTTATCCACGTCATTTTGATGGAGACTGCGTTTTAGACAGCCCAGCAGCTGACATTGAACCGTGGTTACCTGGCCGTCGCAAGGGAACGCCTTTCATCGTAACCGAATTGCATTTGGAAAGGTTGTGCAGCTACCGTAAACAAGGTAGAGGCGATCGTGTGAGCCACTCGTGTCACGCCATCGGCACGACCAATCGTCGATGAGCTCGCCAATAATAAACATGGTACGTACTCGTGCCGAGATGTTTATAGCGTTGGTAAGCAAATCTCGGAGTTTACTTGAATGGTCAGGTTTATCAATCGGGTTATTAGTTTGTCTATTCTCGGTTTCTGGTTAATATGGAAAATAAACATGAAACGAATCACGATATACGATGGAACTGTGTGAACAACTTGGTAGGAAGCTGTTAAAATTTGTTACGGGCAACAGTCTGTTCAAGGTTGGAGGACGTTTATAGAAATTTGTAAGCATTCATGTCTGCATTCGAAATTTTTGTTTTAACCACAGATAACTTACAATAAAATGATAACAAACAGAATTGTGTTTGTATAGAACACAATGTTAGAATATGTTCTCTCTTAAAAAGTTTCTTAAAAAGGAAAAGTAACAATACCTAATCTATTTTACTTGTCTTTCCACTAATTGCGTTGGCCCGGATCAAAACTTTCACCACTTATTTTACTAGTGACCGAGAAGTCAAAAGATTTCGGATCTTCCTTAATTATCTCAAGTGTTACTAGGCATTTTGCCCAAGCAACAGAGTTCGTTGAACGGATTCACAAGACTCCTCAAGCTGGCATGCAAAGTAATTTTGGTTATGACGAAGATTCTGGAAGGGAGAAATGATCGTAAAACGAAACAATAAAACGCTTGAATAATTTCAATCATTTTCGTGATGGATTCACTTCGCCAAATAATGCTCTTGGCGAAGCATTACTTTAATAAATGGCTGCGGTGATTTCAAGGGTCGAGAACGCTCGATTATGAGCGCAAATGCGCATACGTGCCAAATTGCAAAATAACCGGTTCCACGGTAGGGCCGTAAAGTTATTTCACTACAGTGAGTAAGAGCGGGTCGATTGCGACTGGATGACGAACTAAGGGTTTTAAGGGCCATGTAGCTCGACGTACAAAATTTGGTAAGAGTAATTGAACCCGACGTGCGCTGTTATTATTTCCCCTAAAGTTTGATGGCGGAGGTAATTATTTCGGGGCTCGCGCAAAAGGAATAACATAGTCCGTAGTTGTTTACGTTCGCGCGACCGTTGACGGCAATCGGGGCATCATTAAAGGAGGTCTGACATCATCGCCAGAGTTACACGGGCCGTTGTTATGCGTGGCATCGGGCGAAAGGAGCGAGATGGGTTATCGCTTATCGTCAACCGATGAGAATATTAAACGGCGTCATACCGTGACACTCGCTCGTACATTCGTAATGTTCTGCGTACGAACTTGTGTACTGTGAAGCTACACAAATGATACAATGTTCCTACAATTTCGAAGTTCATTGCCAACGGGCCCCGATTATTTGCCGCAATTCGTCGCTTCATTGGCTACGATGCGAATGCGATCAATTTTGCGCGCATCGTGCTAAATGATCCGTTGATTGGCCCATAAATGCTAAAATAAGATCAATTAGGGGAATTAGCAATGACGTTAGAAGTAAAAAATATAACGAATAAAATCTGCAGTGCAGACTCGTTCTGATCCAAATTAAATATCATTACAAAAAAGCAACAAGGAGTCTGTAGCACCAAGGTAAAATGATTAGCAACATACATTCATAAAAAGGAAATGACCTTTAGTTTTCTAAATTTACATATAAATGAATAAATGAACACATAAAAGTAAATTACTCGTTGTAATAAGTATTTCGCATAAATTTCATTATCAGATAAAGTAAACTTCACGCATTACGGCACAACAAAAACACTATATTCAAATGAAAACAACGCAGCACCGTTACCTTTAAAGTAAATCCATCAAAATATAGAAGGTAAAGCGAAACATTCACCTAAAAATTCAGAGCTGTTTACTATGTTTCGTTCCGCCGTCGTCCGTGCTCGCGAATAAAAAACGACGCAAAAAATATTAATGTTCGCGTGTTCGTGCATACTACAAGTAGGTATGATGGTAAAACTAAAAACTGCAATCCCTTCATATACTACGTAACCGCAACATTACTATAGGAAAAATGCGCAATGAACTAATTGACCTTTAAACTTGCTTTGTTTAAAGTGTTTATTGCAATTTAAAGATAAATCGAATTCTAATCTGACTAAATTGGGAGTGTTATTCATTTCAATTTAAGTATCAATTTAATTATCAATAAATTATGATTATTTAAAGGTATGAATACATTTTAAATTGACAAGTAACAAGAAACAACAAATATAGCTGAATCATTTTAAATAATTTAGTCGATCTGGGAAACATAATCATGAATTGCAAAATCGAAACATAATTCACTTACAAATTACCGTAGTAATAAACAGCTAGAGAAAATACAGAACATCAACAACATGAAAATACAATACAAAGCAAAATGAAACCCTTTAATCAAATCTGTTGTTCGGCAACCGAGAAAATTGAATACCATTGAACAGCAGTAGGTACTATGATACGATTTTGTTACCTCCCACTTCATCAATACAAAGATGCCATATTGTAATAAACATCTCCACCGATCTAAATGACATCTGCTTCGAGCCGTCTCCGACATTCAGGTCGATTTAGTTGTAACGCTACACTAACTGTACTCTCAGACGATTAAATTATTGATCTCGATTCGATGCCGGCAAATTAAAACTGGTTACAAAAAGATTATACCTATAAGCTTCGGCTAAAATAAGAGGAATGATGTCATTCTTTTTTGCCAGCACTCAGTAACGTTAATGCGAGATGAATTGCTTTTTGTTCGCGCTCAACAGATGGTACCTACTCACAATGGTTCGTTTGCATTTAAATAATTCACAACTATACGTGCTATATCTATAATTATATCTCTACAAGAGTTTGTGTAGCTGAAGTGTGCAGGTGTTGAAAACAAAATATAAGTAGTCACTGTGAACAGCCTCGCGACTAATTTCGACCACATTGCTATAAAGAAGTATTGTGCGTAAATAAATTTATACTTTAAGTAGAGAACAGTAGTCAAAACAGATAAATGTTTGTAATAAAATAGACAAGAAAGAACATCAAAAAGACTGTTAAAGTGTAATTATAAAGTTAACGGTAAATTAAAACAACACAAATAACGTACGAATAAATCATTCACAGGAAGGTGCTTAAGACGATGATCGCATTTGGCACATGACGACACATTCTCGTTTTGAGCCAGAACCAAATCGATTGGATCCATGAAAAGTGTCGAGATAACATGCCAATTGAAGACACAAAATGCTTACTTATCATAAACGGTTAAGGTTCAATATTGAAAGGAAACCTGAAGACTTTGTAAGGCGTTTTGGTTAAAATAAAAAACTGACAGGAAGGCATCCGTCACTTGTAGCAGCTACTGACGCTAGTTTGTTCTGAGAAAACCGTAATAACATCATGTATTTATACACTCCTTTTTGGACAGGTACTCGTAATATCACAAAGTCTTCGGTGTTAATTATTTTGTTTTAAAAGGTAAGTACACAAAATTAAAAAGGAATTTTCTAAACTGAGTAACGCTAATTTGCAACAAAGAAGAGTAAGAATAGAATACAAGAGGACGTAGTCAAGATAACTTTTAATTTGGCACAAGAAACTGGTATTATGGGATACATAGGATTAAAATAACAGTGGGGGCCCACTCGGGTAGGCATCTATGGTAATTACAACTTTCTTTCGAAAATTTCTTTACTGACTGTTTTAAAACGTTCATTAGACCATAATAACAGTTATGTAAATTCAATTAGTATTCGTTAAGGCAATCAAATAGAATGGCATCTTAACTAGGCAGGAATTTAAAGCAATCGGTAAAACGACAGTCACAGCGTAAATGTAACTTGGCTAGGCCTCTAGTAATAAAAATAAAACAATAAATTGACAAGAGGCGCCACTGGAATATCAATCAATTGACGTGTTAGATACCGATGGCAATGGTAATAAAGTAGCGTAATAAAAATGGACGGCACCAAAGCAACCTGTGTGAGATGCTCGTTATTTAAGGGAAACCATAAAAACTGTAACAAAACAAACAATAAAGACCACCGCAATGAGTTAGCCG
>DWBW01000200.1:0-11830 GCA_018231125.1 Spialia spio | reverse complement strand
GCCTTAATGGATTGGTTGGAGGAGATAAAAAAGGGTAACAAAGAAAATGAAGCCATCACAAATGAGGTAGCAGCACAGGCACATCTTGAAAATTATGCACTGAAGTTATTCTTATATGCAGACAAACAGGATAGGGAACTTAACTTTGGGAAGTAAGATTACAAATTTTGATACACAATTTTAAAATAATGACTCACTAGTAAAGATTGGTAATAATAATACATTTGGCTTTTCAGAAATGTTGTTAAAGCATTTTACACAGCAGGAATGATCTATGATGTATTAACTACATTTGGAGAGTTAACTGATGAAGCTACCCAAAACAGAAAGTATGCTAAATGGAAAGCTGCCTATATACATAACTGTCTTAAAAATGGAGAAACACCAATACCAGGTATAATAATTTTTTTGTATTTTACTGTGTAGCGTGCATAGCCCAGCTGGCAGTGTGGATCACAAGCGATCTCACAGCTAAGCAATGTTGAGTACGGTTGGTAGCTGGATGGGTGAGACCGCTAGTGACAAATTTCATGCGCGTTCCGTTTCTCTAATACAGAGAGTATTGGAAGGCGAAAGGTTTAATAGTTAAATTTCTATTACCACTTGTCTTCAGGTCCAATGCAATCTGAAGATGATCAAAATAATGAATCTACAGCTGATGACAGTGAAACTAGTGATACCCAAAATATGGGTTTCACCAATGTTAATCCAGCATCACCACCAAATATCCCCACAAGCTTTAGCAACTCCCTACCAGATCCCAATGCTGCTATAAGAGCGGCATCTCAACTACCACCTGTACCATACACGCCTGACCCCAATCCAGGAGGTTTTGTACCTTACGACCCATCTGAGCAACCACAACCTGCGCCATCTACCACATTCTACGGAGATAACTCTGCAACAGGCGCAAAACTGAGTCCTGATCAAATAACAAAAGCCCAGAAATACTGTAAATGGGCCAGTAGTGCCCTCAACTATGATGATATTCCAACAGCCATAACTAATCTAAAAAATGCTTTAGAATTGCTACAAACTGGAAGAGACCCTGCTGCTTAAGCTTACTAAATTAAGAGTGTAGATAAGAATACTTTCAGTAACAAAACACTTTTAACACTAACCATTAGACCACATTGTGTGCGCGGCGTTGACACGGGAGTGCTGCGACTAGGATTTCAAAATGAAGTTCTTTAATATTACGTATATTAACCATACCTATGTTCGAGATTGACGGGCCGCGCCCGTGGCCGTGCCGCGTTGCCACTGTGGCCAAGGTCTAAGCATTATAAAGTGAATGTACCTAACACCAAAATCATATAATTTTAACATTGTTTCTATTGTATCAGGTTTGCTTAGCTATCATTTTATTAAAATTTAAAATATATCGCATATAAATTTTATTTGAAAATTAGATCTTTAAAACATTCATGTTAATTTTAGAAATGTTGATTCTAATCAGTTTATTATGATTTATACTTATTTTTATTACTATTGACTTTACTTTCATCCTTTAATGTTACATATATTGTAATTTTATAAAATAATTTATTGTTTAAACTAGAATTAAGTATCAGTTTATGTAATAATTATGTATTTAGGCCTTTGCAAATCGGAATATATAATTATAATGAATATAGTTGATTCAAACTTAATGGCGCTACGTGTAGCAGTCTGCGCAAGTACAGTCAAGTAGAAAAATAAGTAAGGTATCTATCGCTCGCGTTGTTAAGACAGAATTACTTTCATATTTATATTAGGTATCTACACTATCTAGCTAAGATAGGACACAGGGATTTTATTAACGACAATTTTTTGTATGTATGGATAATTAGTTTAATTTAATGAAAATAAAGATTTGTAATTGTTAATACATATAGATAGGAATGTAAAATTATGGTCAGAAGGTAATGTTATTGTTACCGCACAGCTAATATCAGAACACTTTTGCACTGAACTGTGTGCCAAGAGGAACGTCAGCATGTAAGCATTGTACTGGCGTAACACACAGTGACAGTACGACGCGGCGGGCTGCTGCGGGTGCAAGACAGCTGGAGCGGGGGGCGCCACGCCCTCGCCTTGTCTACCTCGGCACGCTGATACCTAAAAATTGTGTACTGCGCATCAACTCGCGCGATGTTCCGTGCCGCCATCAAGGTTGAATCAGACTAATGTCATTTTGAGTATGTATCTTCATAGACTGTGTAGTCACAACATTTTAAATCAGAGGGAGCTTTTGGGACTAGATAATGACAAATTCAATTCTAATTACATTTATTCAAAGCACATAAAATTCCACTCACATTATTATTATACTTATTTTCTAGGTATCTGATTTCCAGATAAGTTCATACCTAACTTGATATTGCTTGCGTTGCAATACAAACTATAGAAGCTGATAGATACATCCAATATTATTTTTCCTTAAATAAATGTTATTTATCCTAATACCACGATGTTCAATTTTGACCATGAAGTTTTTGTTTCTTGTAAGAGAAATATAATTTCAACATGGTGATATAAATGGCTAAAGTAAGTAAAGAAGATCCTTAGAGCATGTGTAATTCTCTCGCCACTTTGCTATAGATGGATGAAAAATCTGATATAGCTTATCAAACATTCCTGCCAATATATAATCTTTTCATTCTATGAGGATATCTAGCGTTGCTCGATAGTCAGACTATCGATAGCACAGAAAAAGGCAATATTATCGAACTGATGCACTACTATCAATAGTACTGTGCTTTGTTAATAACAAACTATTAATAGTATTGATACTGTCAACTTTATATGCAACGTTACAATCGATAGTTTAACAATTTGCATTAGTATTGTTTACATTCTCTCTATGGTTATAACATCGTCATACTAGGTATTGCAAATGAACTATCGATAGTATTTGTTGCAAATTAAAACGATAGTATCGATAGTTCGGCAACGCTGAGAATATCCCTGACGGTTCTTATTTTTCCGTGTCACGCATACTCGTTTAACTAATTATATAAATAGTTTCCTATTTATAAGAAATTAATAATGAATTAACAGGGGTCAAAAACGGTAAAAGACGATTAATTAAGTTTGTAAATTCTACTTCAATTATCCACTACCCACTACATTACATACACTACAGTACATATTGAATATATATATTACAAAGGTCTTATTAAAAAAGATTAGATAAATAAGCAGTACCTACCTTACAATTATGTTCTATGGTGTTTGAGCAATTCAACCATATTTACTCACATGTGCACATCAACCTTGATCTATTCTAATTACATGTGCTCATATTGTAATATTACTTACAAATATATGTACCTACAACTATTATATTATTAATATACAATGGCAGTTACAAGTTTCAGATTTTATGATATTTTTAAGTTGGTAAGTAGGTACCTATTTCTATTGAATACATTTATTTTAAAATTTTAGAATGTCACAAAAATCATTCCTACTTGTCATGCACATTAAATAAAATATGGTGTATTCCCAGTAGTTCCATGATAGGACTACTGGTAAAAACTTCTTAGAAATCACTTCCCATCATGGAACTAGTTCAATGGAACTACTGGGAATACACCAAATAAATCAAGGTGTCATCAACATTTCCCAGTAGCTCGTAATGGGATTTGTTCAAGGGAACTATTGGGAGTGCACCAAATAAACCAAGGTATCATCAACATTCATGAATACATATTACGCCAGCGTGTACACACACGCTGGCGTAATGTTTGTGAAGAGTCGGGACATAATAGATATATTTTACTTTGTTTTTTTACAAAACTACTGTTGAATGTAATATGAATATTACATTAGTAGTCATACAATAGTAGTCATGACGTAAAGTGTAATGTACAATGCTATACGCCATGAATATGCTTGAACGTTGGCTGGATACGCTACGCGTTTCTAAATATATTCCCAGACACATCTATCAGCCCATTTAGTGTTTTAAGAATACTAACTAATATTCAATTTTAAGATTGAGCAATAAGTTTTGACCAGAAATATGGTGATACTCAGTCTGAAATCACCACCCAAGCCCTTCTTCGTTTTTTTTTTCATAATTTTGGATTTGAATACATCAGAGTTGAATAATAAATTAGCTTCAAACTGCATAAAAAGTTAGTTCTCCACCAAATATTTATTTTTAGCTAGGGACCGTCAAAACTTAAAACATTGTTAGGTTAGCAGGGGCGATAAATGTGTCCAGGAGTGCATGTAATACATATTTTTATAATAAAAAATCAAACAATAAACGTTTCACAAGGTAGGCATCTGCCATAAACTTTCCATCACAAAATGAATCTAGGTCACTTATAATAATTTATCATTAAGTATAAAATACACATTCTCTTGTCACATAATTTGTTTGAAAATTAGGTAAGTTTAATTCGCTATCTGTTTTGTGATTAAATTCATTCCGTTTTTATAAATCCTAATTCAGTCAATCATATAAAAATATGGATTAATTTAACTTAAACAATTCAATAACAAACAAACTAAACAGATAAATAAAACATTGCGATGACTAGTAAAATCACAGTGGGTATAATTCGGTATCTAGCCGAAGTAATTAGTACAGGTACTACTAAGACTAGAACCTAATTAGTAGATTTTATGTTCTTAAAATCAAAATAAATCTTAAAACCAACACAAGATTCTTGTAAGATCATATTATCATTTCTACTGTGAACACGGGGAGTATGTTGTCTTTACCACATTTTCAATCCCTCTTCAGCCCATTTCCATTTTGAGCTGTTGCGGCTTTTTCCAACGTTTCACGGCGGCTTATTTGATACCTAAAACATAGTTAAATATGATTACATATTTACATAATGATGACATGGTGAGTATAAAATTGCAAGGATATTGTATTGTTTTCGTCCTTTTGGTTGAAAAGAAGTTTTGAAGAAAACGAAATGCAAATCACCCTGCACAACATCCTCCCAGATAGGTAGGTACATGTAAAATAGGTAGGTATTATATAGGTATAATAAGTAATTTGTGTAATTGATAACTGGCTAAGAGATAAGGGAATAATATGCCATAATACATACATATTATGTAGGTAGGTACCTACACATTTTGTTCAATCACACGACTTTATTATTATTATTAAGTAGGTACATAAGATCTCAGGCCCACAGAAACCCGGTCCTTTAACATGTAGAGGCCAGTTGTGTACCATAATAATTTAAAAATATGAGATGGCACGCACCTACCGGAGTTTATCTTCCAACATACTATAAATAAATATAATAAATATGGTGAAATAACGGACGTCTGCATGTTAAGATCTCGCAACATTAAATTTAGCAGGCGGTGACTTGCCACTTGGATAAATGGGCTCCCCAAAAAGGCCGCACGCATGGTCTGACAAGGAAGGAACATTTCTGTAAGTGGCTAAGGGTGTCGAGGTGAGACTGCGGGGCGTTAGACGTCGATGAAGGACACCCGGCGTTATGACATTACGCCGGCCGGGCCAAGAGGTGAGGGCCAAAGATGGTAATGTGTGCGGGGTGACGCCACTCACCAAAATCTTCGCCACAAAACTTCCCTGCGGGCTTGTTATTACTTATTATGAATTTCGTTTGCAGTGATTGACAGCAATTAGAAACATAAAAAAAAACCGCAGCAGTTTTGTCACATCCCACATCATAATACCTACATCCTTGGTTTCGCTTGAAGGGATCCCCGAGCAATTTACTGTTTTTATTATATTATGTGTGTCTGAAAATATCAAATCTAGAAAACGCATTTTGAAACAGATACTGCATGAATATTTTCTACCCCAATAAACTAGAACTCAAAATTATTTGCACGACAGAAACGGTTCGTCATCGTGGATTCTCTGGCGCGGTGCCAGCCCAATAATGTTGCTTCGTACGATAGCACCAATTTTATTTCGTAACTGGTGTTTACATTACATAAAAATTGGTCAAGGTATACCTACAGTTTTCGATGTTCAGGGGCTCGTAACCGGAAAAGAGATTCAAATCAACTTTGTAACTCACAAGATACTTTTCATCTAAAAATAAGCATACATAGTAGGTATTATGGCAGTAGATGAACCTTGATAAATAATATAATTTTATAGTTCCCTATCTAACTACCGCCTACTACTGCTACTCCTTTGTAATATTATTTATTCTGTGGTACTTCTAAAGCTTAAAAAGCGTTTTCAAGTTTAAATTATTAAAACCACTGATAAAACGAAAACTAATAAACATATTATATAACTACATAGTATAACAGGGGACATAGGTACGTCCCTATCTGGTTAAATCATCAAAATTATGAAACGGATTTTTATGCGGTTTTCTTTATTGAAAAGGGTGATTCAAAAGGATTGTTTGTATATGTAATAAATAAATATTCACAGACAATTCACACACGGTTGCCTGAACCCATAGGAAGCAGACCCTGTATCATGGTAATCAGACAACTTATACACTTACATACACAATATACTTCTAAATATATGCCTGCTTATATAGAATAATATAGATATTTCACATATATTCGTGTTCATCACACAAACATTTGTCGTGGGTGGGAATCGAACCCACGACTATGGCTAAGTAAACCTAACTAGGTTCGCTAACCACTAGACTAATCAGCCAGTCAATAATATATGAATAATAATATGGTAGAGAATCACTATAGAGGTTTCTGATGTGATGTAAATAAACAAATTTTTGGCGCTTACATTGCAAACGCTGGAAAAGTTTATGAGATGGATCAAAATAATGTACTATTATTGTATATGATACTGATAGGCATTGCCAATTAGGCATTCACGACATTTACATAGCAATGATTAATTTAATACATACCAGACTACTAGTCTGCCGCTAAGCATGAAGAAAAAGACCAACGCCGGCGCGCTGCGATCAAATGGATCACCCACCATAACATGCGAGTACGCAGCCAGAATCATTAGCAACACCAATCCTACGTTAGCAATGTTCTTGATTTTATCTGTAAACACAACATTTTTTTTATGTTCAAATAAATAAATTTTAGGCACCTTCTTAGGTAGTCAGCTTCGAAAGTAGCATTAAATTAAATGACTCCGTAGGTAGGTAGATACTTTCTAACGGGTATCACACATGGCAAAGATCTACCCTACCTTCCAATATAAAGGCCAATATAATAGACGACCGAACCTGTGATGCATCATCAAAATAAGGTGTATGCTCCAGACACATAAATACCATTGACAATCACATTGACGTAGGATATAACGAAAATTGTTGAACTAATTTATTTAAAAAATGAACTCAATGATCTATCGTGAGCTAGATTCGGAAGAAGCTAGATGATGAAGCGGGTAAGGCCCAAATATTTGAATCGGGCCTTGACCTGAACCCTCACGCCATCCACTATTATGTTGCCAAGGCCCAGGGAAAAACAAGGCCTCGGTTATCTTCAGCGCCACATTAAGGCCGAGGCGGCGAATTATCCGGGCGACAATTATGATCATTATAATAAAAGAAATAAGAAATATTAGGCGACTTATTGTAGTTTTTGCATAAGTAGGCAATTGTTATCTGGTTTCCCTTATGGTAATTTCGAAGTCACCGCCACCCAGGTATGAGCCGTGGGGAGAAATAGAGACGGCCAAATCGAGAGTGTGCGGAGTATTACAGAATGATGTTTCTGACTACACGACTGCGGGCAGAAGCGCGTGAGTTTCATTTTCATCATCATTTCAATCATGAATTTTTGAATTTGTTTTATGTTTATGACAAAATATTATACTCACGGCTGGGTATGATGGCAAGAGCTAGACCAAACAATATTTCGAGACCACCCACAGTTCTTCTATACCATTTCGATGGCACTTTGAAATCCAACATTTCCGATAGTGGAAATACCTTGGCATATCTAACGTATTCTTTTCTCTGAAATGAAAAGAAACATAGTATTTTGTACATGTACCAGACATTTAAATTAAAATACAGGCTAATTTATTTACTTCTGAATTGAAAGCCATTGATTTAGTTATGGCAAGCCCGAAGTATTAGGGCAATTAATGTTGGTGTCGTTATAAGTCATCTGTGAAAAGTAAGTCACCTAAAATTAAACTGACAACACAAAGAGTAGGTACCTACCCACATAACCGAAATAAATAATTATGCCCTAAACTCATAAATATAGAAGACACTACAAATGTTTTAATTCTCGCACTCTAGAGCAAGTGTTTGGCTCAAACCTCTATCCAGTATCACCTGCCGTTTCATCATCCGATATATTAATCTCTGTACGATTTGATTATGCCGATGCTATCACGCATTTGCGCGCACCTAGAAAGTGCTTATCCCCAGGCTTTATGTACTAGCCCCCTCAAGCTTTCTGACTTCCTGGGTAATCTTATATCACCAGGTTTACCTACAATCTAAGCTCTATCCATAGAATGTCTGATTCTAAAGTTGATATTAGATAACTTAATAGATAATGCATTGATTTTTTTTATATCTATAAATACGTCTCAGCAATTCATACCTGTCTGCATTTTTAACGAACAATCTCAATAAATTACAAATATTCACATTCGAAATTTCGAAATCTATTTGCATCCGCGATGTTACCGGAGAATGTTAGCTCATCACTTGTTATAATCTTTCCAAATTCAGTTTCGTGAGAAGTATAGTAGGTACAGAATCTCGAATCTAAACAAGCTACTCCTAATATAAAAGACGTAAGCAACTAACGAGAATCCTTTGTTCTTATTTTCATACAACTTTTATTAAGCTCCAGGAAAATAACTTGAAAAAAAAACAACAGGCTGGAGTTCTCATTTCCCTAGTCCTTTTTCCTTTTTACCTATATTCTACTACAGTACATGGTTAAGAATGCACAGGCTTAAAATAAATTTGGTATTAAACTATCTCTAAAGGATGGTGCGCGGAAAATAATCAAAAAGGTATGTTCTGAACTATAAATTTATGTCAAAATCGCGGATATGGATGTGTACTGTTCATATCCTTTTCGTACAAAGGTTTTGGGCGACTACTTGCAAAAAACCCCTATACTATCTGTCAGTCACTCCTTTTTAACCAATTCAATGCGGCTGACAATTTAGCAAACTTTTGTTCCTGGCGATGAACAAATGTTTCGTGGCTCCTCTAGGGTGCCGAACGTCAGCCACTTTGATGGCTCCACTAAGGTGCCTTCCGCCAAGGATTGTAATCTATCACTTTTTTTGTTGTTTTCACTTACTGTAAGCTTCCTCGCCAACAAAAATTGAACGTAATCGGTTTCGTGTATAAAAAAGCGGCTAAGTGCGAGTCGGACTCGCCCATGAAGGGTTCCCGTAGCAGCAAGTAACATAATATAAAAGTTTTTGTAAGTCGTAGTTGATTGCATAAAAGGTAAATTGTGATTTACAATTTATGACGTATTGAAAAAAATACTTATTAGATCTTGTTCGAACCAATTTTCGTTGGTAGTTTTCAAGATAATACACATCATATATTTTTTTTAGATTTGTAACTCTCTTACTTTAGAAGTTAGGGGGGGGACACACATTTTTGCACTTTGGAAATGTCTCACGCGCAAACTTTTTAGTTTACAAAAAAAATATGTTAGAAACCTCAATATCATTTTTTAAGTCCTATAGACACCCCTTCACGTATGGGTAAGATGAAAAAAAAATTTTCGAGTTTCAGTTGTAAGTATGGGGAACCCCAAAATTTATTGTTCTTTTTTCTATTTTTGCATTAGAGCACTATGATATTAAAATTTCTTTTCTAGTGTTATGTTTGCAAACAAAATTTAAATTCATGATAGGTTTTGTAATAGAATAACAATTTATTTGATTAAGTATGACATTTATTTACATAAATTTAAAAGATTTACAATTCAGGTACCTAAAAACTGATTTTTTATTAACGTAAATAAAAAGTAGTTGTAGGAAAAGTAAAAATAAAGTACTGATAGTATGCGAAACTTAACAGAATATAATGCGAAAAAAAAAACCATCCTTGGGAAGATAACTGTGGTTCATCTCAAAGGGATGTGCGTGATAAATAAAGACACAATAGGTATATAAATGTACAAATTTTTTTGGGCTTAAAGTTTCGCTCCTCTGGGGAGACACCCGCCATGCACGAAAGTTATCTTTCATAATTATTGTGTCTGTTGAAAAGGTTTACAACGCCTGAAATGTTTTTTTTTCATGCTTGCATGCTTTCATGCATCTTGAAGCTAACACTAGGACCGTAACCTATATGACTAATATGGAAAGGGTTAATCTCTAAAAAAGCTATTTTATGAGCAGGGTTTTACAGGAAAACATTTTGGCTCCTCTCGGGCGCCACTCGCCATACACAAGACAAGATACACATGGCAATGGCGCCTCTACGGAGCCATCCGCACGGAATCGCTTAAAGAAGTGCCGCAGAGTGTTTAAGAGCTCATTGTATTTTACAATTTTAGAAAATCTAATTAGGAAATCGGGAAATATAATCGTAGTTAGAAAACTTAAAATACGATTTAGTCAGAATTTAAAGGTCTCGACTGTTTCGTCCCTAATTAGATTTTCTATAAATTTAATATGTAGTAAGTACCTACTTAATATCTATAATAATAACGCTGACTGTACCTACTATTGTATTCTACTGTCATTTCGTTCCTATTTTTAAACGAAAATTAAACTGTATTTACTCCAATACGGATCTAAATGAATAATGATTAGAAATAAGATTAGGTAAGTATGTACTATTAAAATGTAGTTTATTGTAGGTGTAGGCCATAAAAAATGGTGGTTCTGATTGGAATCATTTACTGGCGGACACGGACAGCCGTCAAAGACAACCAACTGAACAGTAATTTTAGGCGGTAGGCCAAATACCAAAATAGCAAGCCATCGTACTGTTACAAAAATTTTAATGTATTTAGCGACCTTATCATACTGTCGTCAGGCTATTGAAAAAATTTAAAAATCGATATTTACTTACCAAATCCTTGTGTAATTCCTTAGATATGAGGGGAGTTATTTTTGTGATGCCTACAAATATGAAGAACACCCCTAGCAAGATAGATAAACTTTTTAACACAATTGATCCCATATTGAGGGTAATATTTAAAATATTTCACTGATATAATATCGAGAAAAGGAAAATTATTCACTGCTGCATCGTTTCAAAAAATTAACACTATTATTAAAACACTGTTTAATAGTTCATATAGATGTCATTATCAACAGCAACTTAATTTATTACATTACATTTATAGTAAATAAAGTAGTAAATGAAGCATAACCCAAAAACAACAATCGTTTCGAAGCGAAAAAATCAAATCTTTTTTTATTTCTTTCTTTTCCGAATAATTTTATTGGCCCACGCAAAGTTTGTAAAATGAAAAACAACCAGCCAATCAAATCAATGATTAGTTAGTCCAAGACACAGACTATACAGATTACAGATGCTATCCAAGATTTCGAAACAGCATTCAGTGTTGCTATAATATACACACACCTTTCCACCACCTTTCGGACGCGGCTAAAGTCCCTCGGAGTAAGGGCTGAAACATACAGCCGGAATTTCTGAATCTGAACTTCAGACTCTTAATTTTTGTACCTCGCCACACGCATGCTGAATAATTCAGGTTCTGAATTTTTGCATTATTAAAAACGACTGGGCGGTGGTCTAGTGGTTAGCGCACATGACTACTACACCAGAGGTTAATTATATTTATTAATTTATATTTATTAATTTATATTATTATATATGTTAGAAACCAAGCACTACCATCTTTAATTACATCGTTACGAAACCCTAAAAATAGAATACCAATTTGGTCCGAATGGTTGTAACAAGTT
>DWBW01000199.1:0-11836 GCA_018231125.1 Spialia spio | reverse complement strand
AAAAATGTATAATTTATTTGTTTGAAAAATACGTTGATTAATTTTAAGAGTAGATACCATCCATGACCATAAGGTTGAGATATTTTATTAGAAGGTAAGTGTGTACATTATTATTATAAGTCTCCCGCCATAAATTTCATTGTCAATATTATATTCTCGTGGTTATTAAAGTAGGTAAATAATAAAAAGAAAGTCGGCTGGCTATGACAAATGGTAGATTCATGAGACGGCCGAGGATTACACATGTCATTACTGGCGTAATGCAGCGGAAGTAGGGGAGGCTTAGGTGACGACACTCAAGTGTTTACCTTAAGTTCTCAAACAAAAAAATCATCATGACAACAGAAGATATATCTTTAAATATGTGTACCTAAGAGACGTATTTAGTCACACATCATTAGTGTTATTTATTGAGCGGTATGTCCAGGCTTCTGTTTAGGTCCATTCCCAGCGGTGGGTCAGTGATAATTTTGTTTTGATGATTAGTTGGGTAGCCACTGTTAAAAACCCCTTATCCAAAGGACATGTTACTAAACCAATTGCCTGATAGAAAACGATTAATAATTTTATATACCAAAGTACCACATCGTACCCCAATAACAATAAGCCACAATATTGGGTCCATAGCAAAATTTTGAAGTCAGGGGTTAATTCCAAATCATCAATAATTACACGATTGAAGGAGCACTAGGAGCAGGGATCAAACAGACATCATCACGTCACGACAAAGGCGGTGAATGCGTTTTGACACAGTCAGATGCTAATCAGTCAACCCTTTCGGTCGACAAATCGGAAATTAGCGCCGCATGAGCGGTCGCGGGTTAACCCCCGCCCGGCCAAGGGCCTCCTCGACCCGAGAGACTTGTCTCCACTACGGTCTGTTCTTTGAATATTTAACAGCGTGTAAAGTATAATATATTGATTAGAACGGTGTTGTTTCGATAAAAAATTGAAATATACTTATTACCTGTAGGTCCATGCCCGTACCTAATAATGTACTAGTTCAATCGTAAAATACTTTGAATCACGAATGTAGGTATAGGATGTTAGGTATCTCGTGTCCTAGTTATATATGGACCTATGACCTATCTGCATATAAACTACCCTCTTTGTACAGGAATATATACCAAGGCCCAAAATTAAAATAAAGTTTATTAAATAATATATAAGAAGTAAAGATAAGAACAAAGCGAAATTTGCAAAATAAATTGTTGAAGTTAAGTAAGAATTTAAAATATTTAAGTTTTGCTTGGTATCTGTTTTACTTTTTACCTAAAAGTGCTAAGTTTGATATAAAATATTATTAATACTCGAAATTTACTAAAATGGGTGGTATGGTAGGTATAACCCAGTTCAAGCTGGCAATGTCAGTAATAAATAATTAAGCTGACCCACACACCACACATTCCTGCCCAGATGACGGCGACATCTTAAAATATGGCCACCCTTTCTTCAACTGACTTGCCCCCCCACCCCTCGCTGGGGGTTCATTATAATTAATAAATGACCTCACAGTCCCTTAAGCCCATATGAGAAGGAGTAACATGTTGACTTGTTTATGAAGTTATATAAATTATATTAGCTACAATGAGCGATGTAAACTTTTGACTCACATACGTAATGGAATGTAATAATTTTTGTTCTTTATAAATCTAGTAAGGCCTCTTTATTACCACCTCTTTATTAGCCCTAATCACCAAAATCACAGGATAGTGATACTTAAAAATTGATTGCTTTGACTCGTAAGACTCCTAGTGAAAGTAAAATTGCACAAACATGGAATTTGCATACCTATTCTTCATGAAGAGCATTTATTACAAGTATCGTATTTAAAACAATCAAAACGAAATCACAATTGTACTTTATTTTGCAAATATAATCACAAAGCAATTATAGCTACCGTACCTTGATAGAAATTAAGATAGTCATTTTAAATATAATTATGCAGATTAGGGGGCAGACAATACAGTATCAGATAATGCATTTAGGTACGTTAATTACGGTAAATCGGTGTACAGCAATTTAAAACTATGCGATGTTATCTGCCCGTACGTAAAGGATAAACCGGTCCAGCTAGCAAGGCACCCATTAATTACTTAAATTTAATTCATACGAGCCCAACGTACCACTATTTACATTCAAAAACGGTGCCCCTACCCGCATCTCCAACCCTTGAGAACAAACTTGGCGTCCCTAAGACGCGAACTCCTAAGTAGAGTTTCTTTGATAGTGCGCTCCGTTGCTCTTGAATAAAGGCCACCGGGTCGATAGAATTTTGATCTGTAATTTTATAGCTTTGAAGCAGATCCTCCGCGTTCTACGGATTGTGGCTATCGGGTACGAATTATACTCGTTTTTGCTCAAATTCCTGCTTAACCGCGGTCTGTTTTACGTTGGTACGAATTTGACGATATTCAACATGGATGGATGGTATGGAATAAGAAGCTGATCTGAATTGATTATGAAAGCTGATCTGGAAAAGCACAAGTTACCACTTAGACATTCATAATATAAGCGACACAATAAAATTGAGTATCCTGATCATTTCGCAATCCTATCTACAACACGGCGAACTTGTTAAGATGGACCGAGTGTTCTTTTATTTAAATTCGACAAACTCCCAGAAAGGGCACCTTACGAATCTTTAATTCTTAAACAGATTCAAAAAGGTCTAATAAGTAGAGAGATCGTCCCATGAAAGGGGATAAGCCCTTATCACAGCACGTAAAGCGGTGATACTTATATGAGTACCCCTTTTATTGCATTATACGGGGAAGGGTTGGTCTCGGCTTCGTCTTAGACAGGAAGAATTTACAAATAAGTTAGGCGAGGGCTCGCCTTATTCTTCGCCGTCGTGTCTGTTTTATCATATTTAAATTATAGTCTGATGTGGAACGTGTACCTAATTGCTGTACTTTGTTAAGATAATGTACCTTTGGCGCGACTCCACTTTTGTTTTCTTGTTTTGGAGCGATATAAATTCACAAGAGGACGCCCGGCACCTCCCAACTTTCTGCTTTTGTTTTTGTTCGGACGCTCCTTTGGAGGATAATAATATAAAATTTGTTATGCAGCTAGTCAGAGGCCGTAGGTGCTTTGAATTATGCGCTAGGAGCTTAAGAAAATTATAAGAAAATACCCAGAGATAGTAGTTATAAATTATCTGTAGCCGTAAATGAATTGTAATAGTAAAGTATTTCTGAAAGGCAGTCTGATTTAGTTTGGTAGGTATCGTCCACGATATGAAAGAAATTCTTCGTCATTTATGAAAAAAAATTGTTTGAAATGAAATTTTAGATCATATTATATACATTTTCATTATAACTTTCCTCTCAGAGTGTGGTCTTATTTAAATTCAAAACATTTCACAAGAAATTCACGTACACGTGACTCGTACTCGCTCTCACAATAAGAAGCGGTATAAATCAAAACATTTTAATTTGAGCGTAATATATTCCGTACAAATACATAGATCAGCCAAGTAAAACAATGTGTAATTCATAATAGAATAATATTTTCCACCATAAATCACATTTAAGTGTTGTTTCATTTCCTAAGGAACCCTCGCATGCAGCACACGCATCGAACGAGTAAGTAATTGAAATTTGAAACGAACTTTGGATTTTACGTAATGTTTTCACCCTACTGCTACTGAAATTATTATGAATATCCGTTCCGTTACGGGATAGGCACGTCTTAAAGTAGGTAAATGATTTATCTCTTCACAGACATAAAATTGAAGTTTATGTTTTCGTTATTATTCGAGGTTCTTTTTGAATTGGATATTCTTAGGAAGTTTTCTGTAGATACCAGTAAGTATAATAACGGGTACGGTAAATTATACAATAAAAAATTGATATCTATTTATTACTATTTTTCGGAAATTCATTCAATCAATTTTATTTCAAATTAACTGAATTTCAACCTACTAGATCACTGCTACATTTTTTATGTCGACAAAATATAGGATAATAATAAAAAATCTGCATATCCAAAAACATTTTTGTTACAGTACATTAAATAATCAAAAAGACGAAGCGACTTGTAAAACAGTGGCAGGTAAAATTTGCGAAACAGTTGCAAAACTGCTGATTACGACATAACCTGCAAAACAGCATTCTGAATTCAAACGACAAAATAAGCGGCACAGACTGCCATAGCACCAAATCACGCTCTTAGAACAACCTTAATTTGACTATTACAAGCCGGTGCAAGATGTTCGCTACACCAATAAACAATGGCCGAACAGCGCGCGAACGCCAAAAGTTTGGAGCGCGTCGTGAGTGCAGAGGACCCATAATTAGGGTTGGAAATTTCGGCACATTGCGGCCTAAACCACACCCGGCTTCTTGGCTTATTATTAATTCCGTAAGACGTGCCCCCGATGTCCAAGACGTGCGCTGAGATTCGAGACAAAAGTCACGAGGGCGGAAGGGACGCCCCCCAGTCTCTGTACGTGTGGCGCGTCGACAAGCAATACTGAAGCACGACAGGAGTGTGGGATTTACAGGTGGTTTTAATAACGGCTGCCACTATGCCGCGAGATGAATACTTAATGAACGGATCATCACCGGCTTTGGATGCTAGTGAAGACGTGAAGACGGTTGACTTAAGAAATAATACCTGCTTTGTGGTGTTTACCTCTGTTGAAGGATTCGTTGTTTGTTATTTATGACGATAAAATTAAATACTCGTAACGATATGTCGCATTCGATGCACATCAAAGAGGTAAGTAATATCGTTGAGTAATGTAAATTATAGTGCTTTACTTTAGGAAAAAACCAAATTAGTATAAAATGCGTTAAATCTATTTAGTGATACAAATGGGCAAAAGCTGTGGGCAAAAGTTAACTAAAAAAAGCTACACACTAAATACCCCACTAAACTTATTTATTTAAACTACGTTTGTTCCAAAGTATAATTCGTAGTTTACTGCCCGTTTCCAAGGAAGAACATCCCATATCTCTTTCCAGTGAATTTAGTTACAAAGTGCAAATGCCTTTAAGATGGTTTCCTTGGCAGGGGCTCTCAAAAACTCGTTAGGAGGTCCGCATTCTGCGGTGGAGGGTCACGTCCTGCTATGGTCCGCTTGAAAACAGAATGTTATGTAGAAATTTGGTACTCTCCTTGGGTGTTGATAAATGGTGATTTCTAAACAATACTCTATTTTAATAGTTTAATTTAAAACCATAAGGTTATAACTATATAATTTTTCTTGAGTTTAATGCAGATCAAGCTAGCTAATATAATATTTATGTATTTATGTTCAAAGACTGCTCGTATCGTCACAATAATAGTTTTTGTTCATAATAAGCATAAAGTTTTTATAACTAAGAACTGCACAATGCACAAGGACATTATATGTATTAGGACATTATAGTACTTACAAAATTCTTAAAAAAAATTTACAACATGTTGACAGATGATTTCACAGATATCAATCGTCATAAAATGAAAATTGATTTACAGATAGATAGATACTCGTAGTTTAGGATCTGAATTAAGACTCAACTCTACAGAACTCAATGATGGTATACGCTAGTACTAAATTATACTTATCTATTGCATGTGTTATACAAAAGTGCAATATATTGACGTCGTGAGTCGCACGTGTTACGAGCGATTATCGCGAAGTGCTCGCGCGGGAACAATGAAGTGCGAGACCTGTCTCCGTGTAAGATCGATTTTATTGCTTTATTTGCGAGTAATTTAGATAAAGACGATTTATTTATAGAAGTACAATAGAAGAGACAGGCATTAAACACATTTTCTTAAGTTCCAAAGTGAATAAGTAAAGAAATATCATACAGTTTCTGAATGACCACTTTAAAATCTTCTTGTTTTCATTCAGAAGTTTATTTTAATTATTTATGAGCAGCGTATAAGATTACTCAGTAACGTATTTGGTTTGAATCAGGATGCAAGTCGCTTTGGCATTTATTTCCATAAAAAACCATTCGTAGAATGGTAGAGTTGTTTGACAAAAAAACTATATGTAAAAATATCCTGGACGTATAAAAGTTAACTAAAGTGTGAAACGGATATATTTCAGTGCACAGTAATAATTTCAATACCTTTGGCCTAGCTGTCAGTGCTGGCACGTACTGCATTGGTATTACAAGCATTTATCGAAAAGTGTTCACCCGGGAACAATAAAGAGGCTAAAGTGCGCGAACCTGAGTTACTGCAAGACGTATTGCTCAATCGTTTTTATTGCCATTTGGACAAAATCTATTGTTCCTGCCGCGGATTCAATTCGATTGGATGATTCCTATGTTAATTTGACTTTTGAAGATAAAGAAAGCAAAATATTAATATTGACATCAATCATTTCTCATAACAACAAATGTGTAGATTTTAAGTAGGTTTTAATTTGCAACGTCAATATGTAATGCACATTGTAGTATTGCACATATGTCATGATGTAGCATTTGTTTTAAATATGATTATTATTTTAATTATTTATTTCAATTGACTTACAGTATAGCTGAGCAACAGAAATATAAAAATTTAACGTGTAATTTAAAAGTGGTTCCTTTAGGGAATCCCTATAATTTAATAATAGAAATTTCACACCTTCCTACCTATAAATATCAATTAGAAGTACCTACGTTTCAATCGTCCCGCACATTATACTCGTAGCATTCCAGTCTGTAAATTATCGGGTGGGTCGGCACTGGACGCCTAAAGAAATATTGCTTTCAACGCTATTTGTTCTGGTTAGGGTTGTGCTCATGTTAATATCGATATTTAGAATAATTGTTGATTAGACGTAAGTGCTGATCTGGAACATATATAGAGAGATGTTTATAAGTGATTAATAAATTACAAGAAGAAAAAAGCTAGAAGAAGAAGAGTATCTAATAGGAGAATTTATGTTTTTGTTTTTGCCCAAAGCAAATCTAACTAAATGTTTTTCTTGACTGGCAAAAGTATTATATATTTATTTGATCTTTAATCTACCTATACAAAAACACTGGACAGACTAGTTTCTTACACGTCACACATGTGTCTGTTAGAGTTATACATTTTATTTTCATATTCAATTACACTATCTTATTTTTATACAAGAATCTATTTTTATATGAAATATTCGCTATTTTCCTAAAATTATTCCCATCATTATAACGTGTAGGTACAGCTCTGTTTAACAAATCGGTGTGCAAGAGGCCGGCCTCCTACTGCGAGCTTAATCACTTAACACTCGCCTGCTTAGCTCCCGATTTATTGTCCAAAAATGCCTCTACGAGATTTACTTTTCTTTCACACAGGGTGCTACGAAAATGCTACAGATCGGCTACGGTGGGAATCCGCAGGAAATTTCTTTTACAAAATTCATTATCAAAAATTGTTACTATTTCATTTATTCTTTATTTTACTAATTGTTAAAAATATTTTTCTTTTGACACGCTCAAGTAAATTTAAATTGTAATTGACAACCACATTAAAATTTCGGATTTTGCTTAAGTATACTTAAATACTGTACGGTTTCAAAAATAATTTGAGGATTCATGGTACAGCTAGGACAGGAACTTGTAAATTTGTAGAACATCTAAGTATCATTCACTAATAAAGATATGAAGTGTATCAGCGCAAATTAAAACACTCGGTTATTTTCTTCACTTGCATACAGCAGATACCTACTCGGTAAGTATGGTACCCATTTTGTGCAAAAAATCAATCAATCTCTAAGATCCGTATCGCAATACAGACTGACCACTGTAAACGCATTAATTCTAGCAGATCGCGGAAATGTAGACAAATGTAGACGAGTCGGTACAAGGGTTCTCGGACCGACAATCCGTGAAAAGAAACCCTTTTTTCCTTAAGTGTTTGCGTCATGTGGATTTGATGCGGCAATATTTACCTACTTGCTTTAACTGGTTATCTCTCTAACTCTAAAATTCAAGACTCATTCGTCGTGGTCAAAATTTCTGTCTTATTAAAGTTATTATTAAATGAAAATTTAATCTCACAACAATTTTGTGCTTGTGTATCATTGTCATCATTGTCAGTGTGTCATTAATTTATCTTTAGACAACTTTGCATTTGAAAGAATGATATTTAGGACAAATGCCTAAAAAAGTTCTGTTAAAGAGTTAAGAATTATACTTAAATAAGAAAATTTTAAGTCGCATCCACATTACCGCAATAAAACCTTTTATTAGAAGGTCAACGGTATGTTTGTGCGCGGTCATTGGAGGATCAAAGCAGTCTTTGGCCGAATAAATAGTTGATTTCGCTTTGTAAATAAATACTGAGCCAATTCAAATAGTTGAGTCAAG
Organism: Spialia spio; assembly: GCA_018231125.1. Taxonomy (NCBI): domain Eukaryota; kingdom Metazoa; phylum Arthropoda; class Insecta; order Lepidoptera; family Hesperiidae; genus Spialia; species Spialia spio. The sequence goes on along the minus strand of DWBW01000199.1, from coordinate 3,551 downwards.
AATGCGATAGGGGAGCAATAGTATGGGCTAACTAACGAAAACTAAATGGCATAGATTGGAATGTTGAATTTTATTGGTTCGATTAGTACTAGGTACCTTAGATAAAGGTTAGATATTAGATTAGATTAATAGGTTAGATATAGGTAGGGTGCCTGATCTATGAAAACTAGTTTAGGCTTGAACTTCGATGTTCAAATGAAAATAGATACCTGTACTTATAAATTTATTAAGGTACCTAGTTACTAATAAACATGAAAATTGCTATTCTGTCTCAGCTTTATTTTTGTTATTACCTTGACGAAATTATTTGAAAAAATGTTATCACAAGCCCATGACGACTTATAAAACTGAGACTTGGTTTATCATTGTAATGACTTATACAGTGATACGATCTTATTGTAGCAGACTATAAAATAATTATAGACGTATTTAATTTTATTCTGAGTTAATTAAAAAAAAGTCATTTTGTATATTTTACTTTATAATAATATTTTAGTTTAAAATTCTTTTTAATACACGAACCTTTCTTTATAATACACGCGTGATGTGTGTGGGTTATAATTTTAGTTTAGTTACAATTTGTAAAATGGCGCCATCTATTTATTACAAGACGAACCACGTAGACTTGAATCGCGCTGAATAGAGCGCCCTCTTACGGATAGTATGTTAACTAGAATAGCAGAGTGAGTTTAGGTGGGTTTCCTACTATCTACAAGAGCCTTAAATTTGTACGAGAATTATTACTATGCATAATAATAATTTAATAACAAATTTGCAGTTAATTTTTGTTGCATTAAAAAGACAAAACTTTTCTTAATAAATTGTTTTATTAAAAGTAAATAAAGATAAAAGATTAAATCAAAGTATTCGTAAATTTCTTTATTACAATATTGAGATATTTGTGCTCATAGGGGCGCTGGCGTAGCATAACTCTACGACGTAGAACTTTGCGTAGAGTCAAACTTCTCAAGTAAACATTATTATATTAATAAAGACAATGAAGAAGGCAAATACAGACTTTATTATTAGACTTGCGGACTTTGAGCAAATATTTTAAGACTCTTATAGTACACGTAAGTATACGTCTATTATTACCTACTAGTGTTCACGTAATAACTATTTACATTGCATTAAACTTGAGATTGAAATCCATTTTTTGGACGAGGTTTTTTACTTTGTTTCGCACAAGATGGATACGTTATCTTACTATTTATTTTATCAAATTGGGTCTCAGTTTTGATAGTTCAACTACTTAATGAGTTGCTCTAATAGAAATAATATTTGTTATGTGATTTTGCGTAATCAAAAGGACACGGCTATGTAATTTATTTGAAAGAGCTCATTTCCGAGAAACTTATAAAAACGTTTATTGATTCAGACGGGAGTTGGCGAGCGGATTCGCAGGTGAATGGGATTAAATCTTTCTTGCTCTTTGTTCTTAAGTATTTCATTATGCAGAGGATTTTATAATTAGCCAATGAAATTTCAAACTTTCAAATAAATGTTTTAAGGCATGACCTATATTTTATATATATCTTTGGAATTTATTTATATTTCAAGAGGTTACGCCGAGGTAGAAAATGGGTGCATTAATTTATTAAGTATTGTATTATTAACACAGATAGTTTGTATTAGAAATATTGATCTAGAAAGGTGCCAGTTTCTCCCTATAAATAAATGAATTTATTCTTTATAAATGGAATAGGTACTGACGAGTCATTTCATTATATTTCAAGACTGGTCGTGTTATGTAAAGCAAGTTGGTATAAAGAAATTTCCATTCGACGTAGAAATAAGCACAAATATCAATACAGAGTCGAGAGGCTTTTATTTCATGGAATATTTGTAGTACATAATTATTCAGGAGAGTATATTTAACCACGCTGAGAGATACGTTCTCGGTTCCCCGGTTACGGGAAAATACCCATACTCAGCAGTGGGCTAATGAAAGCCAGTATCCCAAATAAGGCTCCGGAGAAATTCGAACTCACGATCTTTAATAAATTGTTTCCTAGATGCTTTAAACAACCCACGACATCGAACTTATATTATTATGACCTGTTGGAATGTCAGCTGCATTTGCTCTTGAAGTATGCTGCACAAAATTCGCAATTTCCTACATAGACGGATTTTATTTCCTCTACGAAGGCCATTCCAGAAATGGTGCCTGAACAGCAAAAGTTCACCTATTGATAGAAAGTAACTTAAGTTAAACTTTAATAAAAGTACTTTAATTTTAACAGTCACATAATTCTGTCAGTCTGTCGAGCATTTTAGCATTTTACCCTGACCGGTGCTTTTATATAAGCGCTGTAATTAGAATCTTATATTATAATCATAATTATCATATCCTGTAAAGGTATAATAGACCGACCTTGACACTGGGTAGGGGGGGATGCGCGGGGGGGCTGCGCGAGCTCGGCAGCTGCAGGAGATGCCGTATGCTGTAACCTTGCCGGGATTTGCGTGACATCCTGGAATAAACACGGAATACTTAGAACATTGACATAGAAAAAGGAAACATGTACCTAGAGCAGTGTCTAGGTCTGAAGTGCCAGTCCTTTAAGCCCAGATCCGATCATTCTACTTATTGTGATTGGCTAATTATTGTGACATAACAAAGCACATTGATGTTGATTGGTTTGCATACATTTAACGTCACGTATTGACTCTTTTCAACCAATCATAATGTGTGTGAATTCGTCACGTTTGTCAACGATATAAACGAGTCTCTCTCTTATTTTTATCTCTCTGACTCGAAGGATAAATATTCTCATAAATTTTCTCAGAGAACACATGGCTGGCACTTTGAAGTAGGTATACTTATACTTGGGACAAAGAACAAATTTAATATATGTCACGAAAACAAAAAGTTGAAGATGGAAAAGTACGGAAACGTGAAAACAGGCCTTTTATTTCACAAAACACTTTCGCGGTGAGGAATTTACCTAGTGAGTACTTCTTCAAAGGGCTTATGAATTCGTGTCACCTTTATTGTTTATATACATACGAGTAGGTTTTCGTGTTCATTTATTTTATTTTCATTTCATTTCATTATAATAACTTCTCAACACTCTTTTGATACCTACGAGTTATTACATATTTTTTCTCATCAAGAAATTCTTTATACGCTTTGCCGTACAAAAAGGTGTTTAAGAGCGCTTCAACTTCTACAAGGCTGCTTTTAATTTTATAGAACATATAAATTTCTTCTACCTACACGGTCATCGGAGGATGTAATAAAAAGGAATAATTTTTATAATAAGTAAAAAAAATATGATACAACCCTCAAGGATCTAGGAAAATTCCATGTCAACAATTTTATTTATTAATTAAAATCATCGTGTTTTTGTTTACATCAGAGAAACGGAATTCTCATTCCTCGTGTAAGAAGTCCATTGAACTTTTGTAGCTTCCAATACCTTGTGTTCGACACGTTTATTTCCTCTGTAGGTTTCCTCTACCTACATACTACTAGATTGTTTTGAAATTTATACTAAAATATTATGTTCTCTAAGGTGATATAAAGGATATTATACTGAAATTTTAAT
>DWBW01000198.1:0-11841 GCA_018231125.1 Spialia spio | reverse complement strand
CTAGAATTTTGGTATTAAGTGGTTTATCTTATGTGATCTATACCTACTTTATGTAATAATTTTGTATGATCTCAATCTAGTAATTACGAACAGGTGATGCGCATGAGTTCAGGGGCGCTGGCGCAGACCACAGCCGGGCAGGTGGTGAACTTGCTCTCGAATGATGTGAACCGGTTCGACTATGCCTTCATTTACACTCATTTCATCTGGCTCCTGCCGCTCCAAGTGCTGATAGTGTGCTACCTCATCTACATCAAGATCGGATACGCTGCCATCGTTGGCGTTATCGGCATCGTGCTGCAGACTATACCTGTGCAATGTAAGAGAAATTGTACCACTTGTTTTTTTTTTAACTTTTTATATTTCCTTCTTAATATTTGTTGTTTTTTAGCTGATTGTGATATTTTGTAAAATTTACTCCTCGGTAGTTAATACACAGGTAGATCGTTCAGCATGCAAGGTAATTGTGAAATATAAAAATAAATGTCTAATAATTGACGAAAATGGGCTAGGGCTATGAGGATGCTTAGAGACCTATTACTCAAATGACTGAGATATGAATTTTCAATTATGTAGAGGTTTTTTAAAAGGTAAATATGGCTTAATTCACTTGATGATAAAACTTTAATGTTCGCAGCTTACATGAGCAAATTGGCAGCAAGGTTACGAATGAAAACTGCGTGCAAAACCGACGAGCGAGTCAGAATAATGGACGAAATCATTAGCGGCATGCAGGTACTGATCTCACACAACGCTACGTAAATCACATGCCCCATTTGACTTTGTCCTAGAATATACCTACTTGTATATGCCACTGTTAATTACTTACTACAAAATTTATTTATTTAGGTATTTATAATTTGTTCCTATAAGCTCACAGATTACACTCCAAAATGCTTATAAATGTAGATACATAGAATATATAGATAAGATACATACCTAAATAGCAATAACTAGGTAAATCCTTTATAAATTATACCCTACATAAGTATAAGTAATTATAAACCCATATTTATGAAACCGCTTAGTCATAATAAATAGGTAAGGTAGGAAATAGCAGATTCATATGTCTATGAAGCAGAGTTACAAAATAGGTCCACAATCATAAATTTGATAATAAAATCGCTGCATTAAGGCCGTTACAGGAGGAAATACAGTGAATACAATAAACGCACTTAAACCGACTATCTCAAATTAGCTTTAGGTACGCTTCTTTTATGCACGTAGTCGCCTACTTAGTTTATTCGACGCGATAAGTTCTTAACCCACTTTTTACAACGTCCTCCATGAATTTAATGGTTCAGCCTCTGCCAAGCGCTGATAACTTTTACTGTCTTTTATATTGCATGGAACATAATATTCGATTTCATTTTTGAGAGTAAATATTCACAATGAATAGTTTATTGTTACCCGAAGCAATCTTATGATAATTTTGTTTAAACGCTACGAGAGTCCATTATGGACGTAATTTGATTCAATAAATAAATACTTATTGATTGCATACACCGGCCGGCTGCACCGACGACGTTCACACGTCGGCTGTAGCACGTTTTGCAATAAATTATCATGGATAATTTGTATATCTAACAACGTAAAAACCGGCAAATAAATAACGTGTTGAAATAAGTATTCGTTGTTTTTATAGAGTGAAATGAAAAGAATTGGATACATTACAGGTGATCAAAATGTACGCTTGGGAAAAGCCATTTGAGCAGGTAGTGGCTAACGCCCGAAAGAATGAAATCAAGAGCATCACGTCGGCGTCGTACCTGCGCGGAGTCTACCTCAGCTTCATGGTGTTCACGGAGAGGTTAACGCTCTACATCACGCTTTTGTCGTATTCCTTGTTCGGATTCCAAGTCACCGCCGACATCGTAAGTTGTTTTATCAAATTTGAAATGCTATTTATGTAGGTAATGTTGTGTAATACTTCAATCTATAAGATATATATTTACAGGTATTTCCATTGGCGCAATTCTACAACACACTCCAAGGCACTCTGTCGATAATAATGTCAAACGCAGTTTCGTTTTTGGCAGAGGCGCTGATTTCAGTCCAACGCCTCGAAGCGTTTATGCTTTTGGGTACGTGAGACCCTTGGGTCTCAAAATGTTGTTCAGCTGCATGGCTCGTGCCTTTCTGCGATCAATATCTTTCTTACTGTCTTTCTACTCTATTTTTCTTGTACCTACCATACGAGTCCTATATATAACCCGACTCGTTATAATAAAAACAATTAATTTTCCTCTTATTGCGATACTTTAACGCATTTTAAGCTTAGGTGATCCAGGAACGTAAGTATTAAGAAGAGATCAAATGAAATGATATCACGATATAACTCATGTAGAGTCTGTCCGGTTTCCACAGGCATTCCCGATGGCACAAATGTTCAACATTCTTCAATCTTCAATTGCTATCATGTTACCAATGAGTCTTACACAGTCTATGGAGTCGTATACCTCTATTCGACGTATCGAAGCTCTTTTACTTTTGGGTACGATTTTAAACAATACGATCTAACATGCATTATGATTGTCCTTGTGAAATGTGAGAGGTGTCATCGATGCGTTATTGTATTATTTCTGTGTTCAACTGCTTACTAATTCCGCTTACTCTATAATCTAAGTACTTAGTATGTATTCTAGCACTTCGCTACCACGCCTTTTGTTAAATGATTAACAAAATAAATTTACCTACTGTGTTTTTGTTTAACATGAACTTTGTGACATTATAATTATTAACATAACTAATAACCTAATACCATATCGAGTGAGGTCAGTAATGTAAAGATAAATGCAAAATTGGGTGATGGTTGGTAAATATTGGTGACAATTAAATGCACGAACTTGCTTTTAAGTGGTGGTGTAATTTTTGTTATCCCAAACCTTACATTTTCATAGCAATTAGTTTATTTTCAACTACAGAATTTTTATTTAATTGTGGTAGAGATACCTAAATATAGCTATTTACATGTTAATTCTCTGAACTTACTGTAGGTAGTCACTATTACCATTACCTACCTTTATTTTGATTTCCTTTGATTCGAAGGACGTAGGCAAATATGGGGAAATACGAAGAATAACACATGCCTTAGTTAATTGATCATATTTTTTCCTTCAACTTAATTACTTATAGATTGTCATTTACTGCGAGTAGGTATGTACTAAATTCAATTGTATACCAATAATGAACACGTGTAGGTACGTAATTATTAAAGTGTGCAAAATCACTGTAAAAGAATTTACAATAATTTAATGACTACATATCTTTTGCCATTTAAGGAACGAATAAATTGTCTCAGTTTTATACGTACTCGTAGCATAGAATACTTTTTAACCTACATAGCATGCGTAGCATAGCATAAAATATTTCTTTGTTCTTCTTTCATAGTGGTATCTATGATAATTAAGTACCTATATCTACATTGTCGTGTACAGATCAACACAAAATACGTTAGCTATATATAATAAATACTTACTCGAACAAGAACTGTACGTTCACGTGCATTTTGGCTTTGTTATAACTTTAACATTTTAAATAACAGATGAAAGAGAAGATCTTCGTAGTGTCGCTGATATCGATATAGCAAAGCTTGTACAAAAGGTTGATAGGAAGAAGAAGAAAAATCTCAGCGAAGTAGACCTTTGCCCCAGTAAGTTTAAGAAAATTGATGAAGAAGGCATATTTAATCCAGGTAAGATAATGTTGTAGGCGTTGCAGCTGATAATTATTGTTAAACCTCAACAATTAAGAGGATGTAGTATGTTTTACCTACAACATTTCAGTATTAACCTAATATATTTTTTTGTCCATTATTTTAGGGTTTGATTCCAACGAAAAAGGTCTTATCACACAGACCCTAAATGCGGTGTCTCTTAGCTCAGATATCGGTATTATGATCCAAGACGTGTCTGCTAGCTGGACGGAAGGAGGGCCGGTAACTTTGCGTAATCTCAACTTAACCGTGCCTAAAGGAAAACTTTGCGCTATCATCGGCGCCGTGGGTTCTGGCAAGGTAAATAAAACAGTGTGCATTTTCAGCAAAAAAACGTTTTATATAATTTAACCTTTCAAAAATATAAACGCACTTAATGAACAACTTTTGTACAAAGGTACAGTTAAATGGCCTTGTGAAAAGTTCTAAATTAACAATGCTAACGAGACTTTTAAACCAAAAACAGTTAAGAATACAATACATATTCTATCTATATGTTTTTTTCTGAAAACTTTGACTGCTGAAGAATAAAGAAAGTAGAAAGGCTTAATGACATTAAGTATAAAATCATTATTTATTTATTTGGTTTGATTAGCACGGTCTAACTAATAACACTAATCACTTAATTATTCCAATAAACAATATTACAATAAAATGTGTTCATTCATTTTTAGAGTTCTATTCTTCATCTTCTTCTAAATGAATTGCGCCCTACGTGCGGCAGAGTTCACCTGTCAGGCCCATTATCCTATGCCTGCCAGGAGCCATGGCTCTTTGTTGCCACAGTCCGCCAAAACATTTTATTCGGATTACCATATAATCAAAAGAAATATAAAGAGGTAAGTTGGTGTCTCTACATTCTTCGGTAACATCTTTCGTAAGATATAATTCATAATTTTTAATTACGCGTAGGTACCTAATATAGATATAGGATATAAGCTCATATTAGAAATTTTATTTCATTGCAGGTTGTAAGAGTTTGTGCCCTACAGAAAGATTTCCAGCAGTTCCCTCATGGCGATCAAACCCTTGTTGGAGAAAGAGGCGCTTCACTTTCTGGTGGACAAAGAGCTCGTATAAACTTAGCTAGAGCAGTATACAGACAAGTGAGTCATTTGAAATACAAAACGAAGCTTGTTCAATAATTAAATCAATCACATATCAGGAATCACTTACGAAAATTTATTTTTTTTACATTCTTGATCTATTTTTCTATTCGATGGAAAGTGCAAGTACCTACCTACCCCTACCGTATCAATAAAGAGAAATAATTTATCTTTGAGATCTAAAAAATCCCTTCTTTTGGTCAACAAATTAAATTCTCTTTTTTTACACAATTATTTCGCATATTTTTAAACTTTTTGTCCTCACCTGTGCCTTCGTTACTGTTTATTATTTATCTAGTTACCTACTTATCGCACTGAAGTAGCTTATCAGTGCATTGGCATTGTACTCAGGCGGAGATCTACTTGCTGGACGACCCGCTGTCGGCGGTGGACGCCCACGTCGGCCGCCAGTTGTTCGACGAGTGCATCAGCGGCTACCTGCGCCACACCACGCGGATCCTCGTCACCCACCAACTGCACTACCTCAAGGCTGCTGACTATATCGTCATTTTGAATAATGTTTGTTTTTTAAATTTGCTCTGTTAATCAAACATCAAAAGCGTCTAGTTCCTGAACCAGAAACCAATTATTTTTTCTTAACAGGGATCGGTAGAAACTAAAGGAACCTATGATGAACTGATGACATCTGGCACTGATTTTGCAAAGCTGCTCTCCTCCACTCAAGACGACCATGAAAAGGATGAAAGTGAAAAACCTCTACCCATGTCCCGACGAACATCCGCTAGAGTAAGTTCAAAAAAATTTTTAAAGAGATCCTTGCAAACAATATAATGTATATAGCCCTTGCAAACAATATAATAGGTTATGTATGAAGTACTAAATCCTGAGATTTGTTTAACAGTTGTCCACCACTCGAAGACCATCCATCACAGAGTCGATGACGGGCAACGAAGGTCCAGCTCAAGAAATGGAAGAGGAAGAACGGGAATCCGGCTCTATGGGCTGGCACGTGTACGGCGCATACTTGCGAGCTGGCGGTCGCACTAGCAGAATTGTCTTCATGGTGTTACTGCTGTTCATCGGTCAACTTTCAGCCACCCTTTGTGACTATTGGGTCACCTTCTGGTACGTTGCGTAGAAACGGATTTGTGGGAATGTCATTTACACGTATGGTTTTTATACCAATAGACCAATGCCTACTTTCTCTGACCAAAGTTTCATTAGATATTATCTAATCATAGGAAGTCTGAGTGTTTAGTAAAAAAGACACTATTATACTGATATTGAAAATAATTTTAAGTGTTATTTTTAAACTTGTGTTGACAAGTGAATTAAATTTTTAGGACGAATGAAGTAACAACCCTAAAAGAAAAAGAAAACAATATCACTTCCAAAGATTACGACGACGCAATCGCAACACCAACTAACAACTCGTTCAGCTACTATAGTTACTTTTCGGGAGTCGAACTGCAAGCAAGTATGTGAAAAATACAATTTTATTACCATAACTACCTGCTAGATTAATAATATATTTTTCAATAACAAACAGAATATTCATAGCTAAATGAAGGCAGGACAAAAAATATGCTAATAAATAATACAAGCTCTACTTTTCTAGATCTGGACATTCATGCAAACATCGGTCCCTTAGACACCGCAGAGTACTTATACGTGTATTCTGCGCTGATCCTATGCTGCATATTATTCATCACGGCTCGCGCTCTCATGTTCTTCAAGGTGTGCATGACCGTGTCCCGCAACCTCCACAACGATATGTTCCACAGCATGCTGCGCGGTGTCATGCGCTTTTTCGATACCAACTCTTCAGGTAATACGCTATAACTTATTTAATGCTTTGTCTTTTAATGTAAAATCTGGTTCTTTAAATGTGAAATCATTTTCTATTAATGTTTTAAAATAAATATTTTTCAACTCTTAAAACGTACCTACCTATCTAAGAACCTATAACAAAAATTGCAACATTGCGAAAACTAGTTTCCTTTTGAATAGGCATACTTAAGCAAAGTTCAATATGACAGAGGTAGCTACCTACTTCATACATTTATTCAATTTACATTTACAGGGCGAATTTTGAATCGCTTCTCCAAAGACATAGGCGCTCTAGATGAGTTACTACCCCGGTTTCTCCTGGAATGCATTCAGATTTACCTAGTGATGTTCAGTATCCTGGCGTTGAACGCTGCGGCTCTGATATGGACGTTGCTCCCAACCACCATTATACTGCTTCTTTTCTACACTATCCTCCAAATCTACTTAAAGTCAGCGCAGTCAATAAAACGATTGGAAGGCACAAGTAAGTTCAGATTCAGACCATTAATAACCGTATTTGTCTTATTTGATTATTTTTATAGTAGATACGTAGACTCAATATAATGCAATTTGTTAGAGAAACAATTTTTCTCCTTATCTACAGCTCGCAGTCCAGTGTTCTCGCATATGTCAGCTACTCTCAATGGAATCAGCACAATTCGGTCTTCGGGAGCCCAACAGCGATTAATTCAAGAGTTCGATCGATTCCAGGTACTAAATAAACAAATTTAACATCAAAAACCTCAACTGTCCTGTTTTTTACACTTTCAAGCAAATGAAAAGTTTGTCATGTTTAGCAATTTGTTTATATTATAGGACATCCATACGTCAACGTGGAGCAGCTATTTGGCCAGCGGCGTAACACTCGGCTTCTGGTTGGACTTTATCTGCGTCTTATACTTAGCTATCGTTATTGTTGCTTTCCTCGTCATTGACAGCAGTAAGTTACCTTATCTTATTGAATAGCTTGTTTCAAATACTAATTCGATATACCTACCTTCTTATTCATTTATTTTACACTTGTTACATTAAATATTTTTTCCAAAATCAGAATAAGAATAATTCAGCTATAAGTACCTATAACCTATTATGATCCACTTCAGAGTATCCATGGCCGATTTTGCTTAAACCACTGTTCTATTGAATATAGAACTGATTGCATTATATTAATTTAACTACGAACAGTAACTACAAAATTATGGTAATATTTTCTTTTCTAGTCAAGAGTCCAAGGTTAGGTTCTTTCATGTTTACAGATTTTGAAACTTCAACAGTTGAATACTTGGGTTATGAAATTAAAGCATGATGACACAGAATCTCTAATTTTCAAGTCTTCCTTTCCAACCAGAAACTATCTTCTCTGGCAATGTGGGTCTGGCCATCTCGCAGACTTTGATCCTGACGGGCATGCTGCAGTTCGGCGTCCGGCAAACTGCAGAGGTTATCTCACAAATGACCAGTGTTGAGCGTATTTTGCAGTACACTAAGATAGAACGTGAGCCACAGTGGGAAAAAGGAAGTAAGTAATAGACTATTTTTATTCAACGATTTATCCACTACGCTACTCCGAAATTCACACACACAATAATTATACTTATCTACTATTTTCCAAAAATTATTTTCTTAGCAATCATGTATTAGGTTGGTTATCTTAGACGAAAGTTTTCTTTCCTAGAGTAATTCGGGGTAACGGAGCGCAGTGGGTAAGTGAGCGCATGCCAACTAGTTGGGATAAGCCAACTTTCAATGAATGAACAATTTTTTTTTGCGTAAAATTCAATATTTCTCATATACATATACATTTGTAGCTTTCTTCTAACGAATGAATTAAACGTTATCTAAGTTATTGGATTTAGAATGGAATGTCGTTTTTAAAATGATTGAATATATTTGTGCTATAATTATTTATTTTTATATGCTTAATTATTTTAAAAGATTGAGGAAGGTGTAACTGCTGTCAATTTAATTTACTCAAAAATGTGCGCTATGGAAAGAGTGTGTATGTAAGTGTGCACGACACATACTCACTCGTTAGGAATTCATGGTCAAAATTATTCGGACTCAATGATGATGGGAGTTACCTACTACAATAAATAGGTCTATTTTCAGGTTTGAGACCTTGCCTCAAAATTGCGCACAATTTTTTTTTAATCTAGAACCAAGGGATTGGATTCCTTTTGACATGATTATTTTGTTTGTTATGAATTATGATCAAGTCAATAGGTATGATTGCCTATTCTTGCTCCTAAATATGATTCAGTTTTTACCTACTGTACGGTGAAACGTCAACAGAAATGATAAATAAAAAAATGTAACCGGTTAGATGCAGGTACTTACTTGTTTAATTTGATTGTAACGTGTAATGCGTTTACTTACCCATACTTACTTACCCTCTATGTGCGTATTTAAATTAAAAGGCTTCTATAAAAAATCTACAATGATCATCGATCTTGTTTATAAATCTATTTGCAACTTAGAGACCAATAAATTGTCTATTTTATATCGTAGTGAGGTCCAGTTGACCTGAGTCACTCTATAGGTAGGTACATAATTAACATATTTTCCTTGTAAATAAAAATGTTACTCTCAGGGACCTAGAATTTCCGTTAAAATTAGGTATGTACCTTCATATTAATTTAGGTCCAATCTAAGATCAAGATCTTATTATGCTGTTGTCTCAATTAAAGTAAACATTAGGTACCTAAAATACTTCATTATTTTGACTAATAGTAACTACTTACACAACAGGAAGTGTGTGTGAAAATGTACCTAAGAATACAGGTAGGGTAAGTACGTTGTCGTTATTGTGCCTCTTAGCCCACTATTCTGTTTTCTTTCAGCCAAAGAAACTCCAAAAGGTTGGCCTTGGAGTGGGCGCGTCGAGTTCCGCGGTTGTTACATGAAGTACACTCCGGAAGACCTGCCTGTACTGAAAAATCTTAATTTAGTCATAGAAAGCGGATGGAAGGTAATTCTTACGAAAAGACTAATTACCTAATTGCTGACATAAGATTTTTTTGTCACACATGGTTCATCACGGTTGTCTGATCCCATAATTAGCAGAGCTTGTGCCACGGTAATCAGACAACTAATATACATACATACTTTTAAATATATACCTACTTATATATATAGATATTTCACACCCAGACACAGAACAAATTAATATTCGTGCTCATCACACAAACATTTGAAGTTAGTTTGGCTCTAACCACTAGACCAACCGGCCAGGTAAGTACTTCGTTTTATCTAAGTAGGTGAGATACCTGCCTAAGTGAGGCCTGCCTGACAAATCTTCCGTTTCTTCACCGAAATCTTTTTGTAATAAGTAGTTGGATTTGGATATTTAGCAGGCGTAGCTTAGCCTATGTCAATAAATGAGTTATTTTATTGAAAAGACATTTAGAAAATTCCTATTTTTGATCCATATTATTATCCACTGTTCAGTGATTATGCTTTCGAGTCGTTACGTTTTCACAGAGCTGTCTCACGATGTGAACCATGACGTGAACTAGTCGCGTATTCGTTCTCTTCTCCTAAGCACATTAATATTTACAGCTTCATTACCTTCTCTCTAAAAGACGAAGTTTCATGAAACTTCGATACAAATGCGTCACCCTTTATGAAGTTACCATTTAAAAATTTAGATACGCGACGCTTGGTATGGACTTTAGCAAAATTGCAGGTTTCTACTACGCTTGTAAGAAATACAAATATAGATAATTGAAATTTGTCGTCTGATGTCTGACCACAACCCTGATGTTCTAAAGAACCTAAGAAATTTTATAAATTTATTTTAAATTTAAAAAAACCCTACTTAAGTGCACTTGTATAAAAAAATAATTCTGTTAAGTCATGGTCCCACCTACAAGAGCGTTTTAATTTACCTAGGTAGGTAGGTACCTACTACTAACTGTAAATATTGTTTTGTACAAATCGAATTTCATTAACAGATGAAATTGATAGACCATTGACCATTTCAGGTGGGCATAGTCGGCCGCACTGGGGCTGGGAAGTCTTCGCTCATCTCCTCTCTGTTCCGGTTAGCCATAGTTGAAGGAGAAGTGCTCATAGATGGCATCGACACTGCGCACTTATCTCTCCAGGTAGATATATTATAATGTTACAGGCATTACATAATAGACTCCAGGTGTGCCTCAGACCCCAGACGCCCCAGATGTACCCTGTTAACCATCGCACTAAGTTTTTGAATGCACTTCTCTTCTTTAACGTAGGTACCTACTCGTAGCAAAATGCTAGGTGAGGATCAAAAAGATCCCCTTCATATTGTGAACTTCATATTATGTTTCCAGGAGTAAGTGCCTAAAACATCAAATTTAAAAAGTCATTAAAGGTATTTTGTTCACGAAAGTTTTGTTAGAAAAAAACTAACATTTTAAATTGTTCATTAACAGGACCTACGAACAAAGATATCCATTATTCCTCAAGAGCCAGTACTCTTCTCAGCGACAGTGCGCTATAATCTGGATCCTTTCAACAACTACGACGACGAACAACTGTGGAAAGCACTTGAAGCGGTAAGTACGAGTAGACTTGTCTAAAGCAAATTCTTGAGTACCAGTGTAATAAATTATGGGTAAATAGGTATGTAGGTACGTCTATAAATGTACCTGTTTATTGTACCTACCTCAATATTGGTATACCTACTCGTACCTACCAAATGTAAATACTAAGGTCTAAAGAATTTTTATGTATGATCATTAAGGTGGACCTTAAAGCAGCAATTCCCGCACTGGACTTCAAGGTGTCTGAAGGAGGATCAAATTTCTCCCTCGGACAGCGACAGCTGGTGTGCCTCGCGCGAGCTATCCTCCGTGGAAACAGGATCCTTGTATTGGATGAGGCTACCGCGAACGTTGACCCTAAGTAAGTTTTAGATACCTATTTGATGCTGATCGATCCCATACCTATTCTATTTTCGAAGTACCTACGTATCTGTTAGAAAATTTTAAAAAAAGAAAGATTTTTACATTTTAACAAAACTATACTTCCCAATGTATAATCCGCTTCAGATTATGTCTAATCACCAGATAAATAATATGTTAATTTCCAGAACCGATGAATTCATCCAGAAAACAATCAGGAAACGTTTCGCGGACTGCACAGTTCTGACGGTGGCCCATCGCTTGAACACTATTATGGATTCTGATCGCGTCATGGTGATGGATTCCGGACGATTGGTAGAGTTCGACTATCCATACAAGCTGC
>DWBW01000197.1:0-11845 GCA_018231125.1 Spialia spio | reverse complement strand
CTCTAGATATTAATAATATCAGGAATCGTTATCTACTCATACACTTAGTCTCGGTAAAATTATAGAACATAATTTCGTAATTAATACTATACACAAATCGACAACACATTTATATTACTACGAGATTCTCTGGGACTCGCGGCGCACCGACGAGGGCCGGCTGAGCGTCCATTACGTACGAAACGGTACAGCGAATAACGTTCAATATCGGTTAACAACTTTCGGACGTGCCTTCCTTTCGGAACTGATTAAGTACGACCATCGATCACAAACACACTCGAGTCTTGGAACTTGTCCTCCTGCGGATTTAGCTCGCTATACCGTGATGAAGGGGGTAAGTCCCAGAGAAGGGCGCGGGTCACTGATGGTGTTTGGCGGGCGCGGCGTGGTGCAGCGCCACGTGGTGCGGCGCGTGGTGGTGGCCAGCGTGGTGGTTGTGGTTGTTGGCGTTTGAATTGTTGTTGTTGTTTTGAGCTGCCTGCGCCGCCTGCCGCTGCGAATTCTTTTTGTTCTTCATTCGTCTGTTTTGGAACCATATCTTCACCTGTCTCTCCGTCAAGTTCAGATTTCTCGCGAGCTCCCACCTCTTCTGTTTAGACACGTAAGCGTTAAATAGGAACTCCTTCTCAAGTTCGAGAGTCTGGAACTTGGAATACGGTTTGCGTTTTTTGCGCACCGTCACCTGGCCAGTCCAGTCGAGGGGATTCGAGGAGCCGCAGCCCACACCCACTCCCACTGACATGGAGAGAGATCCTGCACAAAAAAAGACAAAAACTTTATTAAATCTAAAAATAATTATATCGCAAATAAAAACTATACAATTAGGTGAATTAATAAGATTTGGTAGGTAAGTACTAGTTTTTATACATTTTCACATGAACGTTTATTGTCATATTATTAATATTTTCTACTCATATTTTAATTAAATATAAATATAAAATATTAAATTTTGTAATTCTTTCTCTAATATATTCTGTAATTTGAATATTCATTACTTTACACACGACCTAGGCATAAGAAATACAAGCCCTCGCCTGCTAGTTTTAATTACGGTACTACACTCACACATAACGTACCTACTGCATTGCATCGTCAGACCGCATTGTAGCTTTTAACTGGCTATTTCTATGCAACGTTCACAGAAACAATTGTAACGGACGGGCGTTAGGATTTGTACAGTGCGATTTATGCGAGCGGTCCTTTTGATGAGATCATCGGCGGAAACTTTGTATGCGACTATGCGAAGTACCTTGTCCATATTCGATGCAGGCAACATACTGCACCATTTCCTATTATTCGAAACGGTACTTGGCGAACGTTGCGAAATAGATGCCTCATTGTTTTACGCTTGACTCTACTCTAGTCGGTGTTGCAATGAGTGTTCGCATCTCAGATGCTCATAATATTCATGATGACACTTTTGCTTTGTTTATAATTTAAGTTTTAACTGCTCAAATTATTTTTTCAATTTTTTTATAACTATCATTTTTAATGCATTACATAGACAAACATACAGTCTTTGTCTGTCTTTGTCTACACAAATATCTTTTTTTAAATTACGACACGATTTTTAATAGTGAATAATTTTTGGAAAAATCAATAAAATATGTCTTTATCCTAGGTAATTATAATAATCAAAATTGTAATATCTGGATATCCAAGAAAGTTTTATCCCTATCATGTTATAAGTAACACAATGCAATATCCCTCTAAAACATACATTCTTACGTATTATTACGTATTTCCATATAAACAAAGACAATTTGTTCAAAGAGCACATAATGACAAGTTGAGTTGTCAATTATGAGGGGATAGGTAGCGATCAGTGGCAATAAAAGTGCGGGTTCCGTTCGCCCATAAAAGTTACCTACCCGACCGCGAGCTTACTCTATTCCGTATACAACATTATCTTACCAACTGTTAAAGAAAACGACAAGCGTATTACAAAGCTGTAAGGTTGACAATCCCTTGAAAAATGATATCTGAACTACAAAGCACTCCTGACATGGGTCTGTAGTGTGAGAAGATTTTTCAATGGTTCAGACGTCGCTAATTCTTTGATTTGCAATGTGCTTCGGAAAAGCTACTTTACTCATACTTAGATGGACAATATATTATCCAAGTTTTAATTTTATAATTTAGTTTTTTTAGTTAATTTTATAATTTGGTTTTTGTAACTTAGAAAGGTTGCATTTAAATTTTCAAAATTTTTTTCAAGAAAGTAGGTTAGGTTAGTACGTATTTTGTAAATTAGCAAAGTTACTAAGCGATTAAAACTGAATAACAGTTACATCTGTAACTACAAAACAAAAAAGTCAGTGCTTTATAAATCTTTAACTTGAAATACACCCTCACATAGCAATACCTGTCAGTGTATATAAACTTAACAGTTTCTCAAACTGTTAGTAAGCCATAAATGCTCAAATCAAAGTCAATGTCAACGTCAGGTGGGCTGTAAACACACAATCATAAAGTGACGTAAACACTCGTATAACTTTTTCAACAATTGTTTCCTTTTAATGGGCCATTATATTCGCGTTTTACGCAAAATTATGTCAAGTTACACCTCTGCCGTAACAGAGGTGCGATAAACCCATCTTTATGGCTAGGTAGCAATCGAAAGCGACTAGTCGTGGCCGCATATGAATGGAGGCTTTTTATTGCTCTCATATTGACATGACGGTAGTTTCCTAATTACTACTTACTACGTTTTCGGTATGAAATGGTATTATTGCATCTAAATGACGTAGTTTTATGATATCATAAAAATGATATAATATTCAAACACAAAATGTATGGTCTGAATGCATAAGTCATCGACATTAACTTCATAGGTCTACTTATGTATATCGTCAGCAGCTCATCAGTCTATAATGGGTTTATTGCAGCAATATTTTGGTTTATTGCTGCTACTCAAAGATCGCCGGTTTATTGTCTTAAAGCTCAGGTATCGTGTTTATTTATTAGTTATACATTTTTATTGGCGCTTTATTTTACGTAAACTTTAATTTATTGTCGGTAGTATAGCGCCGTTTTACATTGCCTATAAAACGGTGCTTACGGTTCGTTTTTAAACATTTGTAGCACGTGTTTCGTTCATTCATCAAATTTATGGTGCTCTGTGGGAAAATGTTTTGATTTGAGCATTCGATTGCTTTTAAAGGCTTTTTTCAGTTTGTTGCAGTGGAGTTTTGGAGTCTAAACTGGTATAATGATATATGGTAAAAAGCATTTTATGACATTATATAAAAATATATTGTAGAATAACAAGAGTACCTTTAGTATCTTAAAATTTCTTTAAGAATATTTTTTTTTTATTGACATAATACCTGTCAATATTAAATACCTATATAATTTACGATGATACCTACGTGCGAAATACAAAAAATTAAAAAAATGTACACAATTTTAATTTACTAAGTACTAAAAAAATTATTAAACTCATATTACAAAAATATATCTGATGATAGGAGCTAAAATTTTGTCTTCTGTAAAAAAGGAAAGAACAGTGCAACGTGCATTATAATGCTCGTCCTCATCTCGTACTACCAACCGTAGTACACCCACACATTCGTTGATCCGACCGCTCACTGTGTGGGTGATGCACACATCCATCTAGAACCTGCGAGTGTGTGCACGTTACAACGCCATCTAGCGGCAGGCAGCGATAAAAACCCCACAGTACTAACAGTAGGGTCAAGGTTGACAAAGTAATAATAATAATTTTATATTTTATTTACAAACCTGTCTTCAACATAATTATCACGAAAACGCAAACATCATAATTTTTATCAATGTCTACAATAAACCAAATGTGTCCCCAAAATTTGCACGTAGGTACGAAACAGAATAGGCGAAATGACTTAGCCACTAGATGAAGTATGTTTACAAATTTTGCAAAAGATTGGCTGCACATGTTCGCTTATCGGTAACTTAAGGTAATGATTACAAACAGTTCATCTCAAACAAACATAATAAAACGTGACTGCAAGGTTTGATATGGCATAAGTATATTGTTTTTGATAAATTATTATTAGATATAAGTTTAATATAAAAGTACTAACCGGGAAGCGCTCCCGGAGGTGGATATGGCCCGCTGGATACGGTCTCTGGAGCGTAGTTCCTCAGACCGTAGGCGTCGTGAGAGAATCCTGAAGACTCGGATACGGCTGTCCGGCGTTCCTCAGCACCCACGTACGGTAGAGGCTGGTCACCCCGTGTGGCGCCATAGGGATAATTCCAGCAAGGTTGAGAGAAGCTTTGGTGGCACCCTCCATCTGCATAGGGTTTGTACTCGCCGCCGCTGGCTGGCCAGAATGGAAGCGCTGACTTTCGCTCTCTTTCTACTGGAAGGTTATAGTAGGTGGGGGCAGGTGGATACTGGTGTTCAAAGGAGCCAGGTGCATCTGGTGGGTAGCCCCACGGCTGCTGCGCATGCCGGATGACACCAGGCTCGGGCTCGTAACGCTTAGCAGGTATGTGCAGAGGCTGCGGGGGATTCGAGCCCACCGAGGCTGGTGATGCACTGGACGCTGACGGCGGCGCGGCGGCTGGCGCGGCTGGTGGTGAGCCACCGGGCGGCGACGCGTGCGCCTCCTCGTAGAGCGCGCCGCCGACGCCGTTCATCATGGTCCACCAGGCCGGCCCGGCGGAATGCCCGGTGGTGGGCGCTGGCGACGCGGCGGCCGCGTCGCAGGGCGCGCCGAGGCCCCCGACATGGTTGTCAGGGTACAGGGTGGCGGCCGGGCAAGCCACGGGGGAACGGGAAGGTCACCGTCAGTTCACGCGCGCCGCGGGCACATCGCACCGCGTGCACACGCGACCACCACGCAGCAACGGCACATGAAAGTTAAAACGCGATTCCCGATTTAGCCAGCCAACCGGACGAGAGATGACCGCAGCGGTTCGAAGATTATCCGAGGCTACTGGAAATTGGTCGTACTGGCGCACGTTACCTACGTGACGAGTTCCGACACAGGTTTTAATCTCGAAAAAAATTAAGTCCAAGTATCACAAACAGTCTATATTATGAATTTAATCGACGCTACGCAGAATTAAAAGCGTTTTTAATTAAGTGTAAGTGCAAATGCTGATCAACCCGAGACAAGTGTATAGAAGTAGTTGACGATGGTGAATACGAAGTCGCGAGAGTATCGTAATGTGTTAGGTTCACGGAAAGCAAAGACGCGAAGCGCGCGGTCTACGGCGCGGTCGAGCGCGGAGTGGCGGCGCGGCGCACATCGGTGTGCGACACGAGGAGCACACAGGCGCGCGGCACATCGCCATCTAGCGGCGGGAGGACATACCGCACTCATTACTGCACTCGCCATTCGTAGGCGGCCGCCCGCCCGCCAGACGTTCCACATTCTCATCAGAACACCGTTTACATCATTTCTGTTTTTAATAAATAATTGAACTTTATGTGATTCTGCAATGGCTTAGGTACGTATTTTAACATCACTAGAACCTTTTAACGAGATGCCAGATACGTACATTCAGTTGTATTTAATTATGTAGGTTAGA
Organism: Spialia spio; assembly: GCA_018231125.1. Taxonomy (NCBI): domain Eukaryota; kingdom Metazoa; phylum Arthropoda; class Insecta; order Lepidoptera; family Hesperiidae; genus Spialia; species Spialia spio. Next base: position 6,322 of record DWBW01000197.1, on the reverse strand, counting down.
GTATAATAGAGTTGAATTTTATTTTTAATTAGGTTATTAAGTTATTTCTATAAAAATTGAAAAATATTTTTGTGCAATACAATACAAGAAGTAACATAATGAAATATTTATGAGGTTAAAGAGGTATTAATAGGAGAGGAACATTACCGAACGTAAAGGGTTGTCTGCCGGTGGCGCTGTGGAGGCGCGGGTGCGTAGTAAAGCGATTAATGGAGGTAAAATAGCCATAAACTGCCGTTTAACCAAACTGCAAGCGTCACTCGACCATCGCCAAGCTGCCACCAATAAAAAACGCGAGACTTTATGACGGCAACTCACTCACGTTTTATTGTGAGTATAAACTTAATTTTATAGTCTGTTAATTTCACCACAAATAATCATAGGTTATACGTAGATTATATAATTTTATGTCAATGGCAAGGTCGTGGCCTACTACTGCCCATAGTATTCATGTAAGATTCTTTAATCAACCAAACATAATTTTGATTTTCTTAATGTTCAGACTCTACTTTAATATGACATATTTTAGATCTCTAGAAATACAAAACATACCTCTATTGGTGTAACAATTAGTAGGGTCAAATTTTAATAATTAAAGAATAGTTCGTAGACACCATTGTTATCCTCGAAAATCCCCTTGTAAGGTCGAGACCCCTCCCATACATAGCGATTGAATGGCAACAATACACATTCCAACCAATAAATTTGCCAACAATATTTCACACCTATAGAACCGACATGTTCTGTTTACACAAGCTTCGGCTGTAAAACATGTCAGCTAACAAAAGAAAAACATACATAACTCGACAAATAACGCTACCACTCTTGTTAGCTCTGCTACTTTGCACGGTAATATGGTAATTGAAACCAAATTGTCAAAATAAAATACAGGAGCTTATGGGGCAAAAAATTAATTTCCCACACTTAGCCATAGAAAAGCATAGTGTAATTACATCGTGACAAATGCTGACAATAACAATTTTGTTGACAAGTAAGAATTGACATGAGCAATATAATTATAACTTGGCAATAAATTTGCAAGCAGCGGACGTGTTAAGAAAATTAATAACATGGATTAGGCAATATAATGTAAGTATGTAATAAACGAGCCCGACTACTTTGAATGTAAAAAATTAAAGAGCTTTCTTTTTATATAGGTAGGTACTGGTACCTAACTTTTCGGCTCTTTAATAAGTATCATTATTAATAACCTTAGTAAGTATTCGTATAATCTTAAATGTATGTAGGTACTTTTCGTTCTAGCACTAATTTGATTCTAAACGAACATAGTTTATCGACACTGCGATACTGAGGATTGCATGATACTAAGAGTGTGCCCTTTTGAATGTTCACAATTTACATATAAGTAAATATTAATTATTAGATACATAATATATTATACCTAACCTTCGTTAAAAATAATTTATGTTTATAAGTAGGCCGTATGTACGTACTACCTACCAACATACATTGATCAAGAACCAGGCAGCAGACATTTCAGGCGCGTTGAATGACAGACACAAACATAGGAACAAATGTGCGTTCGCGGCCGCCTATAAATATTTACGTTAGGAAACTCTCCAGGCCAATGGTCGGCCATACGCTGGATAAAAGTACGCTTTCTTATCTCCAACATGTGTGCGGGTTGCGCAAACGTGGCCCCTCGCGATATACGAGTACGTTAGAGTGACTGCACAAACAACTGAAACAGAGATTTTAGATGCCTAATTTATGCCGGAATCAACAAAGTTTTTAGTTGTTTCAAAAGAACTAGGTAGGTACCTAAATAGTACCCTAGATCTGATATCATGTATGTCTGTTGGCTATATGGCAACATTAAATAGCATTTATGTAGTTCTTTTACATTCAATTTCTGTCGCAGCATGCGCACGATTCAATTAATTCCTTAATTCAGTACAGTCTAGATTATAAATTATTTCGTTAAGGGCGTCGTAGCTGCCTTGCTACAGAATAGGTTGGTTTTCTACGAAATAAATTACATAAGCTGTATTTAGGTATATATATGAGTATCAAAGTACGGAAATAATTAGGAAAAAATATACTCATAGTATATAACTTATACTTCTATGGAAGATCATTTATGAAGTAAATGGTAATAATAGGTATTTACTTTTATTTACATCTACGCCCCTTTATAACAACTCTACCTACACTACTGTACAAAAAAAATTCTACTCTACATTTTCGTAGCCTTTTCATAGTTTTATCATAATTTCTTTATTATTGATTGAAATGAGCTGTCAACGATATTTCACTAAAGTTTATTTTGAAATGCAAATTGCTTTAAATAGAGTTGTAACAATTTTTACGACAAAAGAGTGTGATAAGATAGCGATCTCACGCGCAATGGTAGTCCGCTGTCACTATAAAGTTATTACTGATTTTGTTTATTGCCTAAATTTTGTTCTGCAACATTCACTAAAGTGGCGGAAATTTTGAATTTAGTGTTTCTATATTATTCATTATTGAATTCTTCTTTAAAAATTAAGTAGGTAAGTTAAGCAATAAATTAATGAGGACATATGAAGCGTCTTAAAACATTATACGTAAGACAAAAAATTACTGAACAATTCCAAACTTCATATCGCAAACTTCAATCTCGGCAAAATCCCTGATTCACCAATTTCGTCCTAAACGAAGTCAACATACACAAATAAAAACGGTTGGATATTGAATTTTCCCGGCAAAAAATCTATTAAACTAGTAGCCACGGCAACTGGGCGCGAAATAAACTTGGCTCTAGAAATTCACGCGGCAAATGAACCGCTTTTTCTGGTTCACCAACCATTTTACTCTGACCGCCATCATTGATCTGGACTGTTAGTTCTGGGAGGACATAAGGTCGATGTCTGGGTGATGGAGAGGTCAACACCGGCTGGTGGATACCGAATCTTGCTCATCGATAGAAGGGCTGTTCGATTTTCGATAGGCATTTTCGATTCGATACATTTTTGCACCAACGGGCGTAGTTGACAGTTTTGGTCAAAGGTGTTGCGTCAAATGATGATTGTTCCGTATAGGAAGGGTTCTTTGTCAGATATAAGGGACCTTTAACCATAACGTTTGTTAAGCAAAATGGAATGAAAGGAAGAATTTTCAAAGGCCCTGTTACACTTTAAGACCACTAAACATATGTCCGAGGTACTAACATAGCAATAGTGAGTGGGGACAAGTCGCTTCATAGGAATTAAAGTAATCTATAGGAAATATTTAGTTAAAATTAAATACATTATTTTTAGAATTTCGTAATCTATGTTAAGTATATTGTGGGATGTCTGTAGGTGTTACCAATTAATACCTCAGACGAAAGCTCTACCTACTAATATTTAGAGATTAAAACATTCCTTACAGACTTTCATTCCTCCAACAGTACATTGATAAAGCAATAAAGTAAATAAGTTCTATAGATATTTTAACATCCTCTTAATTCATCAAAAAACCTCTATTTTCTCCTCTTATATTACTTTATTAAACAAATAATTAATTAAACGATATTTTATCGGTCAGTCAGTTGTTCAGTTATGCACGTAAACATGAATTCGATTCAAAATCGTTTCGGAACCAGTCCCGTGGTATGAGTAACTGTTTGCGCGGTATACGGGAAGAACTTTTTTACGAACACGATATTTTTTCGGATAGACACCGTCTAAACTTCATTTTACATTTTATGTTGTACTTTCACTGCTCTATACGGTAAAAAATCGCGCACGGTATACGGGAAAAATAACGTGCGAACGCGGGGAGGCAGACAAAAATGGATTGAAAGTTGCTAAATTAACAGATTTGAGTTTACCATTGTCATTACGCTCGAGTGAGTAAATCTCTTGAATCGTACGGGTATGTTTACGTCCTTTGATGTGGTAGAGGGAATTAGGGTTGTTGCCGACTTGACTGGTTCCATAGAATGATCGCTCGATCGATAATTTAGCGTGGTTGTCTAGAATTTTAACCATACAATAACAATTGAACGTTGTAATTAAGTATTTATTGATAGACGTGTGAGTTCAGAGTTAACTATAACGTATTGATGGTAACGTGTGGTTTGCAAGGGGAGGGGGTGGGTCAAAACATAGTGGATCTAGATTATGGATACAGAATAATTATTATGTCAGTCAAATTTACAATTCTAATTATAACCTGCATTAAAAGGCACGCTTAATATTAAACCGTAAAGGGGACCAAAGATTATATATATGTATTTTACTTACTTCACCTTGTAAACTTCTTCTGTAATGTAATTCCAACCCAGAACCCACCGATCTGACTATGAGTAATGTAAGACCCAGCGATGTAAGACGCACTAACTTTGATTGTAATTTTATGAAACCTTGTCCCCTTTAAAACTTTTTCTGTACTACAATTCAAAACCAGGACCCACTGATCTGTCTATAAGTAGGACCCACCGACGTAAGACCCACTGACTTTGACTGTGAATTTTCCGCATCCTTGTTACAGCATCTCGCACCTAGTCTGCGCATACCTTAAAGACACGCCTCAATAGATCTTGTAAGAACATTCATTTGCCGGCTGATGTTTTCATTTAATGTGACCGAGCTAAATGACCATTAATTTAATTGTGGGCACATCTGAAGGCTTTGAAGGTATCTATGTGTGAGTATGTGTGGTAATAACTATAGAAGTCCATTTGTAAGATTTACCTTTTACCTATTATTTACCTATTTTCGCACCTTTTTTTAATCGTCATCAGCTATAGTCCCACTGCTGGACAAAGATCTCCTCTCAAACAGGAGAGGAGGTTAGGCCGTAGTAAACCACGCTGGCCAAGTGCGGATTGGTGGACGTGCTGTTTTAGTTCTTAAAGCAGACCTCTCCTGTCATGCAGGTTTTAACATATTTAATTTAGCTAGTGATACTCTGTTTAAAATACACATGACTTAGAAAAATCATGATATAAAAGTAGGTATAATAAGTAATGATTATGTTTATCATGTAATATGTAATTGTTATGATAAAGGTTTTTATAGACAGAACATTTTAGCTAAAAAATAGCTCAAAATGGCAAGGAAGTTGACTTTGACCGAAGTCCTAAGTTCTGAAGCAAAGGTAGGTACACAAACGCAGTTTATAGTCTCAGTATCTCTATAAACACACCCGACATCATAATCTTGCCATACATAAAGAATAATACCACACACTCGCCGTGTCTAATAGGTAATACGAAATGTAATTCAAAACGTAAGTGGATGAAGGTGATAAGTTAAAAAATTTCAATTTCGAATAAATTGGGGTTAAAGTTTCAATTTTTATTCTGCGCTAAGTCGCTTCGAGACTGATTTTTGTTTTACACTATGATGCAAAGTTGTGTGACTAACCTTAAATGTTATGGTATGATAGCAATTAAACGTATTAACGTTTTAACTTTTTATAATTTAAAAAAAATTAACATTAAGTAGGTACTCCTTTTTATATCTCTTCTTTCATCAGGTATCATTTTCAAACCGAACTGGACGCAACGTCTTTTTTCACTTTTTACTATGTAAAACGGGTCTTAGATCGATAAGCTTAAAGTCTGGGGCTATTTGTCAAGATATATTTTATACAAATCATTTACGTAATAAAACTTTAAAACCCGAAAATGTGACTTATCACCTTCATCAACTCATGTCTTCAATTATGTTAGTAGCGCTGTTCAGTTCAGTGTTAGGTACGCTTTTTGTTAATGAAACAAAAAGTCTTGATTTGCCCGCTGCTACAGATGATAAATTGTATTATCTAATTCTAATATTTGGAGATAATTTGATTATTTTATAAATAAGAATTCAAGTTGTTGTTGACACCCCATTTGGTGTGCAGACACCATATTTAGGTACGCGTTATGAATCTTAGAGTTAAGTAGGTATCTCTAAAAATGTCTAAGCAAGGCATTCTGAGGTGGTCTTAGGGTTTGCGAATGAACTAGAATTGATAATTTATTTGAAAAAATATTTAAGTTTTATTTTTCTTTCACATTATTACTTTATTTTGTATCTGCTCTTATATATTTATATTATTTATACTCTTATAGTAAGCAAAAAGCTTTCTAAACGCCTTATAAACCTTTAAAAAGTACAAAGGTATCTACAAAACACCAACTTTAGGGTCTCAGCTTTCGGGCAAGGGTTGGACCTAGAAAAGATTTTGTTTACTTAGAACACTCAACATACTCTAAAAACTTTACTTAATCGCATTTACTAAGTATATCTACAAACTGAATGGCATTGTACTTCAATAAGTTAAAGATAATTTCCCCTCAAACTTTCCGACCTAACCCCTCAAATGCGAAATGGGCATCTAAGGCCGC
>DWBW01000196.1:0-11870 GCA_018231125.1 Spialia spio | reverse complement strand
TCTTTAAATTTCGTTTTCACCTACTTCTAGGAGTCAGATTGACTCGAAAATCAAGGGGTCAAGGACCGATGACAATACAATAATCTGAGCGTGTTTTTTTAGTTTTTTTAAACTATAATTTTTTTATCCTCTAGGAATAGTCATACCTAGCTGTAGGATTCATTGTCTCTGGATAGTAATGATACTAGTAATTTTTATTACTATTAGTATGTTATTAACTTCAGTTTTATACTGTGACATAATGTAATTCATTGTTTCTGGAACATTTTAACAAGTTCCAAAATTAAAACTTTTTTAACAGTCTATGGCTGTGTTATTAGTCTGTAGAGTATCCCGCGTAACCCAGTAGCTGACCACTCATTACCCTGTAGTAACCTCACATCTTTAAAAGCATCATTACAAGTTCCCAACCCTCACCTTGCTGATACCGTGCCCCGTACCGGAAAGGACCGGTAACCCGCTCTCAACCCTTAAGCACCCCATTATATCGCGACCCGCAACCCTGTTTTGTCCAACAAACGATTTGTTTGCTGTCAACAAACAAAGGAGAGGTGCAAAGGACCAGACTCCAAACACCTTTGCTTTTTAAAGATTAACTTAACTGTTAATAGAAAAAAAGTGTGACGCCTTTGTCGCAGAGTAATCGTCTTAGACATCATATAGATCGAGATTAGCGGGGTCGTTGCTCATTGTGGACTTTTTCTGGCATTTTTTAACAGTATTGTTTAGGTGTGTTTTCTAAAACGTTTTAGCGGTTGAAAGGGTTCAATGAGCAGTGAGCTACCTAATGCTTTTGATAGCTGGTCCGGTGATGCTAGATACCGATACTTACGGCTGGTCTGTCCGGTCAGCACAAAGGCATAATGTACAATCTTTATCGGTGTTTATCGCTTTTTATCTTCGGTTGTTGCAAGCTCACTTTGAGTAGGTATCGATTGTTCTTTGTTGGTAATTTTTGGAACGTTTGTTACGCAATTTTATTGCGATGTTGGTATTAATGAAATTGTTTAATGCGTTTCTGATTGCGTTAGTTCTTATTCTGATTTTCTGATCCACTCCTTGGATATTTTTTTTTTGCATCTGTCAAGTCCTTGCTTTAACATTGCGTATTTTCTTTTTTGTGTTTTATTTGTTAGGTACTTTGTTACGTCTAAAACGCTACAAATTTTCAAATTATTGTCGCTAAATATGTTTTTATACGCCTCTTAAAATTTCCTTACTTTATTATTACACTTATCTACGTTCAAATAGTTTTCAACTTTCAAACTTTAATGTTCATCATTAATATTCAAAGTAACAGTATAACATTCCATTTACTAAGCGTCTACACCATTCAATTTGCGTACCGCGCGTATGGCATCGCAAAATTGATATTGTTCGTCAAACAATACTCGTACTATTGATTAATTAGCCACATTAGAGCGACCGGTTTATTAAATAAGTGCATAAAATGTACTAAACAATACCCCAAGTTCGTTCGTCGGTTAGGATAGGAGGAACAATGGTCCGCCTTTTGTTTAGCACGCATCAATCATAGACTACATTGTTCGAAATATCTTAATAAGTTTTTGTATAGGACCGGTCATTTGGAAAGATTTTTCGGTATCGTCCGATACTTCAGTTCCCTACAGATGAATATTAATGAAAGTTTTTTGATGGAAATAAGGGTTTTTGATTTTGTTAATAGGACTGGAGGAATGGCTAACATAGGTATTATAAGAGCCTATTTTCATTCTTAGTTCATAACCATATTTGCATTATCTAACAAATTTGTTGCTTTACAAATCTTAACATTAACCCAAGTTTATAGTTCAAAGTATAGACTAGCTAGACTTTTAATTTTATATTTAGTTAAAGCACATCTAATATTTGTAATAATTTTGTTCTATGTCAAGAACTCCTTAAAATATTTTCCTTGTAAATAAAGAAAATGTGACATAATTCTAATCAAATTGCAAATTAGGATAGGCACTTCACTGGTATTTTAATGGGTTTATATAGCAGGATACGATAAACTGACCACAAAATTACAGCTTGTCCAATCTGTCGGACGAAATAACCGTCTTGTCTTCATAAAAGCTTAATCCTAGCGCAAAATCCCGCCTAGTTTTGTACATACAAACCGTGCACAATGCAATCTTTGTGAAGCCCACAACGCTGTCAAAAACGTCATGCACCTCCTGTTCCCAGGGGTTGCAAATTATAGCAATGTTTGCTTCGGTTATTATTTTTCAAAGCTAAAACGCCTGCTGTACGCCTCTTCCAACAAAGGGCACGTCAAAAGGATCGCCAATGGACTTTGAGGAGGGTGTCAATTCGCGTCTTGAACCAGGTGTGGTCATTGTTGGTCAACTGACCGTAAACTCGTGTTTGGATTAGGCCAGTCTAGCTGTCCATTTCGTGAGAAAGTTAACGTACCTTTGACATGACCGATAACAGTATGATGCTAACTAATGACGGCTTCAGGCGAGAGATTAATCAAGCTTCCTAATCGTGTCAACAATCAGTGCTGGATAAAATTACCAAAATAATACCAGGCGGTACCGTATAGTATAGTATAAACGACTTGCGTCAGCGTCACAGCCGAAAGATGTTATCGGTTCTAGTGAGCATAATAACTGTGACATGTTTCATACGACGCTTCAGGCCCGTGCTTAATGGTCCACATTCTGGGAAAACCCGAAGCTAGTACGGCCGACATAAAGATACTATCATACGTACTACGTGCCGACGTTCCCACGAGTGCTGTCGCGAAAAACGACAAAAACCCCAAACATTAATCATTGCACTAACCAACCCTTGGCGGACATCGGTCAAGAGTTGCGTCCGAGCGAAAACATTAATTAAAAGGAAAGACAACATATAGACCGGTTCCGATTGTGAGACAAGGCTCAGCCGAGGGTTCATACAGGTTACGGGCGCCATAAGCTAATTATACTTCCGCACATTCCAAAGGAACATTTGCATGAGAATTCGGGGACGATGACAATAGTTGCACACTAATCCTTTAAAGGGTGTGCAGGTAAGGCCAAATGTGAACGGTAACTTCAGTGAGCCAGTAACATGATAGTTTTCACTATAAACATTTGCTCCTCAGTAAATGGTAAACGGTAAACGTGGATCGAATTACACGATTTGATGAAAGGTAATTACATACGGATCTTTATGAAAGTTAGGCCTCGTAATTATAAAGTGATTCGAATTAAAGCCGGTCGTATCGCTTTGAATAATTAATGAAAAGAAATCTCTTACTAAGTAGAATTGGTTACTATTATAGAAATTTATTAATCGTGTTGCACGTTCATTTTGTACTTTTGTTTATAAATATTTATCTTTATTAGTTTTAATTAGAGAATCATTGTCAAGAACCTTAGATCAGTTGAGAAAAAATCTTTTAATCTTATCTTTTTGCTTGCATTTGTTTAAAAACTCTTTTTCACGTAATAACCATAAGTAATCAACAAAATAAATTTTAGAGCAACTCTTAAGGTAGGTGTTTAGTATTGAACAAGCTCTTAACTTTTCCAATCAATTCATTAATACATTTCAAACCAATCATCCAGTCCCCAATAACCATAACATTTTTATGGCCAAACATCAAAACGGTAACACCTCTAAACCAGATCCATCATTTAGCGGTTCATGTCCTATCATTGGCCCGAACCGAACCTCCAACTCCAGCGAAATGCTCCACAAAAACGAAGCAAAGTGTAAAATCATTTGTGTGGGATTAAAAAAGGAGCCAGCTAGCGTGAGATATACACCACTATCAATCACTCCGTGATTTATATCCTGAGGATGATGTATCGGTCAGGACTCGGACGCTCTCGAGACCGCCGGTAAAAGTATTCGATAATTAACTTTTTAAATTTGACTGACGCCTTCATTGGAGGGAAAAATACTACCGAATCCTGGTGCCGAAATGTGGTGTGAGTGACATCCACGATAATGCTTTTGCGATCTTCGAGGGTTGCAGTTGTTTTATTTTCGCTTGGTTTATCATCATTGCAATGTTCGATAATAGGGATGTTGACACCATTCACGATTACGAGTAATTCTAAAACCTTGTTGGTATAAAAGAGGATTATAGAAAATGTCTTATAATTGAATCTCGTTTATATCGTTTAATTCCTTTATTTTATTTCGTAAAAAATTGTAAAAAAATCAATCAGTTGACTCACGAAACAATGACGTCATCATTTATTTTCGCCAGAGTGTATGAAAGTGTCGTGTTTTGATAGCTCATTAACAGTATCTCATTTGACTTTTATAGCCCATTGTAATTATTACGCCGTCTTTAGAATCGTTTTCAACAAAAAATATTGTTATATTAGGATCTAAATAATCTAGAAAATTAACAGCATGCTTATTTACTTTCAAACAATGTCTACAAACATCGTCTGAACCAGAATCTTTGCGTTTAAACAAAACCGCAATACAAATTATTATCGCAGACAAAACCTCCATTCATCACTAGCAACGCGACTTGACATTGTATAGCACGTCAAAATATTCACCTACAGGGGGTTACCTCAATTGGCGTTCCACTTGCCGGGCCGGGAATCGAAGGTGGACCCCTGCTGCGCGGCCGGCGTGCGCCTAACGAACTATACAGGTGATTTATCGGAGCGCTCTCCACTTATTCGATTCTAATTCCTACACGACGTGCGATGTTGCCCATGTAACATTCCCGATTTGATTATGATTAGCTCTTACATTTAAATACGGTTCCGATCTTCGTACAAATTGACTTGTTTTGGGAATTAGTTCAACTAGTTCTCTGATTACATCGGCTTCTGTTCATTTTGGATCGGGTTTCTCATCGACGTCTGTTGCTTTAATCTTTACTGGTTCATAATATTCATATACAAGTCTTGGGACCATTACAGTGTCTAGAATTAAGTTTAAATAAACAGTTATGATAGAATTTCCTGCCGGTGAAATTTTCTCAGGCTCGAGCCGCTCTAAGACCGTATAATCTTGAATACTTGCGAGTAATGCACAGTTTGTATGTATATTGGTTACTACGTTAGTAGTCCCAGCAAACCTGTTCTCTGGTCGTGCCCTCTGTACCTTGCCTTACTATAAATTATATTTGTATGCAGCCTTATAGTTTCACTTTACATTTTAAAGTGATCATTCCGATGTTGATAAACTGAGATGGGAAAGTCGGTGTTCAACTAAATTCAAACGGTTTTGGACTAAACCGACAGAATTGGAATATATCGAAGTTTATCGCTCAGAAATTTCTTTATGGAATACAAACTGACACTAACTTGATTTGTGTGACGTAGAACAACGTTTCAAAATAAACATTGCCGTCATAAGCGACGATGATGGCTTAATAAAACCAGCATTAACCATCCATTATAGCGTACAAAATTAAAAAAGAACATTCCGAGCTGTCTCTTGAAATTCATCTAGCGTCCGCATCTCTGTATGTCAGTCTGTCTGTCCATCATTACACGTGAATCATCCTCGGTATCGTGCGGGAGAATTTCGTGAGGTCACAGTTTACTATAGCGGTTTAAGCGCCCTGCGGTCGTTTGTCCGAGCGAGATGAAGCTATCAATTTCTTTGTAAGTGAGAGCGGGACGAATCCAATCTTCCGTCTAACTCCGACCGTTTCGTGACCCCACAGCTAATCACATATCTGCAAGCGTATTATGATTATCGCGAGCCTTCGTTCCTCGTACGCTGTTGTGGTCAGTGACTTGTTGCATTGCCTCATTTCACAGCGAAATCTCATCATTCCCATAGAACATACTATAAGTGCTTGAAATTTATCTCTAATACGACGAATTGTTTATGCTGCATCAATTTGTCGCGTCTGGAAAAATAGGAATCAATTAATTTAGAAGTAAAATTTATTCTAGCGGGTTTTATGGGTGTCTTGAGTTATGGCCAGTTATTATTGTCTCGGACAGTTTCTTAAGTAATATTTATATCGGCTGGCTAGTTGATTGGTGTAACGAAACGCTTTACCTGTTACTGGCCCTGGCATAAATCTTCGACGACGGTTAATAAGGCGATAATTACAAAAACCCGTGGAGTTAATGCGGCTCTGGTTGGAATGCATTTGATGGCACGCGCCTTCCAATCGCTTTATTATACAAATCTTTAGCATATTTTCTAAGAACGTTATCTCGTATTATAAATTTAATTACAAGAGCTATGGTACTGTTTTGATGTCTTCCGTGTCCGGTTTCGTCACTGCCGATTTAGTTATGCATCTAGTTAGTTGTGGGCGGTTCTCTTCGGCTCCTATTTACATTACTTTCTACCGCTCCGTCTGATTGTTTAGCATTCCTAACGTCCGACAAATTGTTACAATATCTGCCTTTATTTTTATTATAAGCGCGATGAATTTTAATGAGGCATCTCAGTGAAAATTCTAATTCTAAAAGAATGTTATCGTTGATGTTATAAAATCTCTAACACGGGTTAGAAAAGCTTTGACTCATGATTGTATTTTCTCGTGACAAAGTTCTCACATCTCATCTGACGGTTAACGCTGAGATGTATGAAGATTTATATCGTTGAATACCTCACTTAGCTCGCTCAGAAAACTTATCGTTTGCGGCGAGCCTATCAATACCCCATCGAGCCCCCTATCCGTCATTGCCTCACCGAATTTCGAAACCACACTTTCTACATTAGTCTCGACAAACGAATCTCTAATCTTTGTATTAGTAACTATATTTCTTGTTGTCGTAAACCCCGAGAATTCTCTAATGATATCACAACACGACCGTTATGGTAACAAAAGGTGGACGCTCGTCCATTTGTCGATGTTGTGGTGCTGGGCGACAGAGAGTCGCGTGCGGAGTCGCTTTTGAAAAATAGCTCACATAAATAACGGATTATCAACTTGTATCGAGACGTTACGAGATAGCGGCTACAACTTAAATAAATAGGTGAACGGTAAATGAAGCTGTGTTGCGCACAGATTTAAAAGTCCGGGATTAGGGTCGGGACACACTAGGGTGACTGATGAATGATGAATCGGTAATCGAAATTTAAATCGATAAAAAATTGACTATCGAAGACGAAAACACATAAAACGATTTTATTCATAAAAGCAATAAAATCAATAGATTTTCTTCTATTAATATAAATTGCTACTTGTTTCATATATAAATTGCTTCATTAATTGCTACATGTTTCATATTATGACTCTTCTTAAAAATCTATAGCTACTGATTTATATTAAGTGATTCTTTAACGAATACTACATCGTACCACCATCTTTTATTATATCTAGATTTCTTGCAGTCTTACAACGATTCTTATTCATCTTTTTGCCACACCTTTACTCTTCACGTGCGATCAATCACTGGTGTATAGTGTATACCCATCTTTACGAGACGTATGGCTGTACACCCATATGTCTTTAGAATCTTGTAATAGCTGTAATGACTTGATAGCTAGAAACTCGCAGATGTCGTCGTTAATGGTTAAATTTATTACTCGCTTGTCTTTTTTGTCTAGTTGTTGTTTAGTTGATCGTTACACAGTGAAATCTCAATTAAGCTGTATTTTAGGCGCGCTGTTATGATTTTCATTTTGGTTGTGTTTTTTTGTTGTGTGGGATGGTTTTGTATTTACTGCCTGTTGAAGCTTGTTGATGTTTTGTTAACAACACTTTACACAGTTTTCGATAAAAGTTGTTTTTAAAGTTTTTAAGATGTCAATGGTTATGTTTAAAAGAAGTCATAGATTAAATAAAATTTTGTTTTAGTTTTATTGCCTTTATCTTTTAAGTTGCGTTTTATTCATAGACAGGCCTTTTGGACTAAAATATCTTTATGTCCTTTTATACGTGCTCCGACAAGTCGTTATTGCATCCATTTATTGCGAACTTGTATCGGTTAGCAATTAAATACTGGTTGTTATGTTGTTATTTGTGTAAACTGTAATTTTTATAGATGTCTTCTACTAAATCAATTACATTATACTTCATTTCATAGGAAATTCATATTTAGGATAATAGTCAGTGACACGTGTACATATTATTATATTATTTATTAACTTCTCTACAAGTACAATTCTTATCCTAAGTACGACTAGGTACACTTAGAAATTAGTCTTAAAAATAATGAATTTTATTAAAATTTCTGGTATTTTTAGGATCTTTAATGGAAGTACTCTTTATCACATCACGGTTCATCAAGGAAATCTTTAAAACTCATATAAATTAGGAAATTATATTTATGCGAAATTTTCTTTTATCCGTAAGAAAATTTCAGATCTTAGGAAAGGAACATATTAAGTTGGTACCTATATACCTAACACACCTACAACATACCTACACTACCTACATATAGCCATCATGTCAGAAATTTAGAACTCAATCACTAGTTCCTTAAGTTTAGGTCTATTCAAACGACCTATATCCTAATACAGAGACACAATATTAAATCTGCCAGTCTATAATACACACTTGATCAATCATTGACGACTTACAAATTAGCACAGGGCTGTTATTGGCCGACCATGTAAATTGGATTGGACTCGTTGCGAGGCTAGTTCTTATCCTTGTGGCTTATAGACCTAATAATTATTCTGCTCTGATTTATTTCTATAGAAAATTGTAGTTAATGTTGAAGCTGAATCCAGGTTTGTGGTACCTCTTATCGTTGTTCTATTTACTCTAAGGTAGTGTCTTATTTAAGTATACTAGGGATCGCCTTGTGGTCGAAATTCGACCAAAATAAATTTTAAATTTAGAAAAGTCTGGCTGATGTCAAATGGTAACGTTCAAATTTCGAACGTAGTCATATTAGGCGCCCGCAGCCCATCGATATCCTTTCGCTGTGTGTATCAGGTGTGTGTGAAAATGAGTAGTAGTGTGCGTGTTCGTTATTTTAGTGAATTTAGTGTATTTAAAATGCTTATTATGTAATAAAATATGATTCTGCACATCTTCACCATGTAAACTTTAACTGTGGGAAGTTTCATAACCCTACGTTCCGCGTGAGTATCTTAAAAATGGATGCAAAGTTTTCGCTGCATGTAATTATAAGATATTATATTTCACAGCCAGACACAGAACAAATATTCGTGCACATCACACAAACATTTGTCCTGGGTGGGAATCGAACCCACGATGCCATTGAAATGAACCTGTGCTTTTTGGTTTCTTCAACGAAACCTGCTGGTACCATATCTATCTCTTTTTGTCATAAAATATTGGGTGGTATAAAATAAGCTTTAATTTGATTTAAAAATCCAAAAAACTCAATCCATAGACAAGGATGAAACCGATAAATAAATCAATACATCATCCCACAATAGTAATTACAAATTTCAAAGCCGAAATTTCACATACCAAAACTGTTGTGATTTTTTTCCTTTCATCCGGGTCCGAAGCGACCTATCCCAGATTTTGTAAAAAGCAGGTACCGTGACCGTTTTCGACCGCTGACATCGCAATAAATAATACTGACTTGATACCTCCCGAGAGCAATAAGTATGATTAATTTTGTCCCAAACTCGAAGTGGTTTGTTCTCATACAAGAGTTGGTTGATATTGGAAGAAAAAGCGAAAGTGAGGTATCCAGATTTTTTGTCAGTCTTAATGATTTTAGTCATTTTTAGACACATTAAATGTTATTTTTGCAATGATATAACAAGACGGCGACTTCGGCGATGACAACGGCGATGAAGGATGACATTCTGTTTACAGAGAGCGCTAATCCAGGATGCTTTTTAATTGGATTGATTAAGGGATTGCACAATCTCTAAATAAGATTTCAAATAGGATAATCGGCAGTTAAAATTGACACAATGAATAGCGACTCACGTCATTTTTACATATATTATACATACTTACTTGAAGATTATAAAAAAGGCGCCAGTTGTATGTATGTAATTAGAATTTGTAAGACACGCGAATACCAGGTAGCTCACAGTAGGAATTGTCAAGTTATACCTATAATTTGACAGCTGTTTTAACAGTTGACAATCCCATTGGTTACCAATTTGTTAGCGTTAAATAATACAATTTTGTTTCGGTGACGCCCTTAAATAATGTATGCGGCTGTCTAACTGAACTTGTTAAAAGTTAAAATCCATGCATCCATGAGGGAAGAAGTCTAATCAGCTGTTTTCGCGACCTCCAAACCATGCGATAATAAAACGACTGCTTTGAAGATCGCGTGCACAAAACATAAATAAACATACGAGTAAGTATCAAATCAAGAACGCATAGCAACGGCACTTGGTTCGAACTGGTTTCCAACAATCCAACATGGCCGAAACCGCGCCCGCCAAAATCAGCTGATGGCAACGTGAGAGAATTCCCTTTTTTAAACCTTTGCGACCTTTTCCAGTGTTGCTCGGACTACAAACACCCTTTGTTGGCTCCAAGAGACGATATTTTGGACAAAAGTTATTATTTAGAAGCGTTTTATTGTGTTTTACAATTGTTGGTTATACGCCCAACGCCGGTTTTGGCGGGAATCAGCTGAGGCCGCGAAACACGTCAGACAGGTTCCTGTACCACGTTACGAGATGTCTGGCAAATCTTAAAATCTGTATTGGATTCAAATAAATTTACTATTATTACTTTAAAATCTTAAAAAATCACTATAAAGTTTCTAATTGAATTAAATTACAATGTTACGTTACGTGTTGATTACGTTGAAAAACACGATTTTCTTTTAATTTGTGGCAATTAAAAACATTGTAAGAGCAAATGTTAACAATGCCATTCAGCCAAAGTGTAAAAAAACATGGGTTTTTAGCGTAGAACAAGAAAACATTTGAATTAAAACCAAAACAGAATCTGCAACACTGCGACACGGCTCTCGTGGTAGGGGGGCGCCTCACTCGACAATATCAGCTGACGAGTCACTGTTTTTTCAACGCATACGCTTTTTTTATCGTCATTATTACCGAGCAACAGGTTCTGGGCGCTTTTATGCCGCCGCATTCCTTTATTTTGGCCCGTTTTCTCAGAACACGAGTAGAAAAGATTTTGGTTATGGTACAAGTAGGTGTTTTTTTCACGACCTTTGGGCTTTGGGCGTGCAGGTAGGTTCCTAAGGCGTTTACAATGGATAATAAGAAATGTTTAGCCATTTCCCGTTCGTGCGATGGTCGCTCTTGATGCTCACTTGAAAAGGCTTAGGTTTCTAATGACATAATTAAGTAGGTACCTAACTTTTTATGTCAATGTAGCAAAAGTATGAAAATCACTTGTCTTGATCTTGGTATTCAACTGTGATTTTTATTTTAATTTCAAAGCAAAACCTTTGCTATAAGATTAAGTACTTATAGCACAGAATAAATAATAGATAGATAGATACCTGATTCAAAATCGATTTGAATATTAACGTAAATTTACAATAGGTACGTTAGGTATGAAACCTCAAATAGAATTTTCTGTAATTGGTACCCTCAGGATATTATTATGATTGAATATGGCTTCTAAAACATATCAGTAATCCTGTAATATAGCTACCACTAGTCACTAGTAAATTATTCTGCTGCTGAGATCGAAACATCTAGAATGCGGTCTTCAAAGAATGTCTAACGATGCAACGGGTTGCAATGATTAAAGGAATGTCCGTTTAACAGAAAAAGAGATACAAGTTAAATTATTTGAGAGGTATTTTGACGCATGGCACGTATACATAAGGCGCAATATTTATTTATTTATCTCAGGCATCGATGGCCCAGCCTTATATTATATTTTGTGTCTATAACAATATTTGCATGCCATGAAAATGGTAATGAGATGTGACTGTAAATTATATAGCAACTTTGTACCACAATTTTAGCAAATAAATGAATGATGAATTATTATGAATTATGAATTATGAGACAGAACTGCGTTTGCGATTGTGTATGTGTATCGTAACACT
>DWBW01000195.1:0-11887 GCA_018231125.1 Spialia spio | reverse complement strand
GCGCACGATACGACGGTCACGAACTGTCAGGCGGAGTGTAAAGACGTGGTGTTTGTAGCGAGCCGATACATTTGTGTAATTGTGTTTATTACTTTATTATATTAGGTAAATCATCAATAAATATCGTGTTCATCATAACGGAACACTACATATTTGGCGACGAGTGAAAAACAATGTCGGTAAGTGCATAACTTTATTTTATCTCGCAAAAAAAAAAAAAAAAGAAAGGATGCGTTGGAGTGTGTGAAGATGTTTACGTATTTTGTATCATTTGTTGTTAATAATGTATGTAATTCAAATGATGTCTTGAGTCACTCCCCATCCATTCTCGCGATAATCCATTTGTGCAAAGAAAATTAATGTCTACCTACCTACGTGACAGTTACTAGAATTGAATAATATCTACGCCCTAGTAATTAGTATAGGTACCTAAAAGTTTAACGATATAATTATCAGATAAAATGTGTTATACAGCAGCGACTGGCAATAATTGAAATTCATTATTTAGGTACCTACCTTATAAATTATTTATTTCTATTTATTGAAATTTCTTTATACTTATTTCATAATCATTTTATTATTGAAGAAACTTAACTCCTTAGAACGTTAAGGGTTACCTACTATTACCTCGTACACATAAATTTTGTAAATAATGCCAACAAAAAGTTGACGATGTATGTATTTCCATTATATTGGATGAAATATCATAGATTTGCGTTTATATGTATATTATTATATTAAATTTCGGTTAATGCATTAAATTGCGGTTATGAATTAAATTTCGGTTAATGCATTAAATTGCGGTTATGAATTAAATTTCGGTTAATGCATTAAATTGCGGTTAAGAATTAAATTTCGGTTATGCATTAAATTGCGGTTAAGAATTAAATTTCGGTTATGCATTAAATTGCGATTATTGCCGATTATGAATTAAATTTCGTTCATGCAATTAATTGTCTTTTGAATTAAATTTCGCTTATGCATTAAATTGCGATGAGAGTGATGGCATTATGCATTAAATTGCGAGTAGTAATATGACACCATGCATTAAATTGCGATAGATGGTGATACCAAGCATTTAATTGCGAGTCGTAAGCTAGTATTCCTTTAGTTAAAAGTATAAATGTTACCAGAAACCGAACGTGGTAAGCTTTGCCATGTAACTATAGCCACGTGGTTATCTATTGTTAACAGGTAACTCAAATTACGTTGGAAAAGTTTGAATGTGAAGGCGAATCTAGTTCAGTGGCGGTTAGATGGGAAAGGTGGAAGAGAAGCCTCAAAGTTTATTTGTTAGCTGCTGACATCAAAGATGATGCAAAGAAAAAAGCATGTCTACTACACTTTGGTGGGCTGGAGCTACAAGAAATATTCTTTAATATTCCTGGAACAGGAGATGACGCTACTGGTGACGGTACTTCGTTCGATGCCGCGATCAAAACATTGGATGAGTACTTTGCTCCTAAACAGAGTAAAGTATATGAGCGACACATATTTCGTCTCATCAAGCAGGAGCCACACGAGAAATTTGAAAAGTTTCTTGTAAGATTAAGACAGCAAGCCGCTAAATGCGACTTTACATCTACGGACGAACACATTCTGGATCAAGTAGCCGAAAAGTGCACATCAGATGATTTGAGGAAAAAGATTTTAAAGCACGGCGATACAATGACTCTCGATGAAGTAATTAAGGAAGCGAACGCGTTGGAAATCATACACCGCCAGTTAAATAACTTTTCTATGAAACCTCCGGACACACTGGAAGTAAACCAAATAAATTTTCAACAAAACCGAGACGTTAACAGGAAACAAAGACAAACGGCAGGTTGCGGCAGATGTGGAAGCATGAAACACTTTGCGAGAGACCCTACTTGTCCGGCTAAAGATAAATCATGTTTGAAATGCGGGATTATAGGACATTTTCGGAGGCAATGTAGGTCAAAGAAAAGGAGAAACGAAGATAAGAACGAGACGGAAAAGAATAGACAAGAGAATGGAACAAAGAAGTTCAAAAGGATCAATAATATAGAAGATACAAGGGTTTCAGCATCCGCCAGCAAAACAACCGATTACATATTTAATGTTAATGGTGACACCTCCATTATATGTAAGGTAGCTGGAGTTGACATTGAATTATTAGTGGATTCAGGGTGTAACGACAATCTTATAACAGATAGGACCTGGATAACAATGAAGGAAAATAATGCAATTGTACAGAATCAAGACGCCATTCCCCAAAAACAGTTTATGGCTTACGGAAGCCATAAACCTCTGAAACTATTAGGGTCATTTCAAGCAGTAATACAATCAGGTGACCGAAGCGAAAACGCAACGTTTTACGTCATAAAGGATGGCACGCGAAATTTGCTAGGTCGTAATACCGCGACATCCCTAGGAATTCTTAAGATTAATATTGGCATTAATACAATCGAGTCTCAACCGTTTCCGAAGTTTAAAGGAGTATTAATCAGAATTCCAATTGATTCTTCGATTCCACCAGTAAATCAACCCTATAGAAGAATTCCTATACCTTTGGAGGAGAAAGTTAACCAAAAGATAGAAGAATTACGTCAACGGGACATCATTGAGGAAGTGTCGGATACACCAAGCTGGATATCACCTATTGTACCGGTTCTGAAGGACAACGGGGATGTTCGTCTTTGCGTAGACATGAGACGGGCGAACATGGCGATCAGGAGGGAAAATCACCCTCTACCCACAATGGATCAACTATTGCCAAAAGTAAGGGATGCTAAAATTTTCAGTAAACTTGACATCAAGGACGCTTTCCATCATATTGAAATTCACCCAGACTCTCGATACATAACAACTTTCATCTCTAGCAAAGGATTATTCCGATACAAGAGAATGATGTTCGGCATAAGCTGTGCACCCGAAATATTTCAGAAGACGCTGGAACGGATCCTTATAGAGTGCGAGGGCGTGGTGAATTTCATAGATGATATCCTTGTTTACGGTAGCGATATACAAGAACACGACAAACGGCTCAAGAAGGTAATGCAGGTCTTAGAAGAACATCATGTAGCTCTTAGACAAGATAAATGTATCTACCGAGTTCACAGAATACAATTTTTGGGCCATGAGCTTGCTGCAGAAGGAATTAAGCCTTTAAAAAAGTATACTGAAGTAATCAGAGACTTTAGACCACCGACAAACATCTCTGAACTGCAAAGTTTTCTAGGCCTGGTAAATTATGTTGGAAAGTGGATCCCCCACTTAGCGACCTTAAGTGAACCCTTGAAAATGCTTCTTCGACAAAAACACGGAAGAAACTCTGACATAAAAGATGTTTGGGGCGAATCTCAACACTTAGCTTTTGTAAAAATAAAAAATGAATTAGTGAACATTCCGTATTTGGGGTACTATGATCCTCGACATAAAACAATAGTTCTCGCAGACGCTAGCCCGGTTGCTTTAGGAGCAGTTCTTGTGCAGGTCGATAACAAAGGGCCTCGTATAATCGCTTATGGAAATAAAACATTAAGTGACTGTGAGCGCCGGTATTGCCAAACCGAAAAAGAGGCTTTGGCCCTGGTCTGGGCGGTGGAACACTTTAATATGTTTCTTTACGGTAAGGAGTTCGATCTCGTGACCGACCATAAGCCCCTCGAGGTGATCTTTGGCCCTAGATCTAAACCGTGTGCTCGCATAGAAAGGTGGGTCTTAAGGTTGCAATCTTATAAGTTTAAAGTCAAATACAGTCCGGGTAAAAATAACATCGCTGACCCGTTATCGAGGCTATGCAGATTGACAGAAAAACCCCAATCGCTTTTTGAGGATCATGTTCAAAACATTGTGGATCAAACTAGACCTGTTGCCATACCATTAGGAGTAATAATGGAACACTCGCGCATTGACCCCGAAATACAAATGGTCCGCAACGGACTTTACAATGACAAGTGGGATAATCTGGTATTACCTTATAAAATATTTCAAAATGAGCTGTGTTTCCACGAAGACATTTTATTACGAGGAACCCGTATAATCATTCCAAGTAAACTACGACAGCAAGTTTTGAATATAGCTCACGAGGGACACCCAGGAATAGTTGGCATGAAATCGAGACTAAGAACCAAAGTGTGGTGGCCTAAATGCGATAAAGACGCCGAGTTGACTTGCAAGGCATGTAAAGGATGTACTCTGGTCTCCGCGCCCAACCCCCCAAATCCATTAAAGAGGCGAGAATTACCAACAGAACCATGGGTGGATATCGCTATCGACCTCATGGGACCGCTGCCTAGTAACGACTATATACTGGTTGTAGTGGATTACTATACGAGATACAAAGAGGTGAAAATATGCAGGTCCATTACAAGCTCTGAAGTAATTAACCATTTGAAAGACATTTTTAGCCGACTCGGAAATCCTGTATCACTCACTGCTGACAACGGTAAACAATTCACCAGTGATGAGTTCAAAGCATTTTGCAAAGAAAGGGATATAAGAATTTTCAACACTGTCCCTTACTCACCACAACAAAATGGTGAAGTAGAGCGACAGAACCGCAGTATCCTTAAACGCCTAAAAATAGCCCAGGTGGAAAAAAATAACTGGAAAGAGGCTTTACGCGAGTACTTGGTAATGTACAATAGTACACCACATTCAGTTACTGGGAAAACACCAGCAGAACTTTTCTTTCGTAGACAATTTCGTGACAAACTACCAATGATTCAGGACGTGAGCTTTAAACCAGACGATTCGGAACTGAGAGACAAGGACAAACAAAACAAGGAAAAAGGAAAAGATTACACGGATAGGAAAAGAAGAGCAGTAGATAGCGATATTAACATAGGAGATAAAGTCTATATTAAAAATTTCAATAAGACAAACAAGCTTAGCCTCAACTTTGAACCAACCACACACACGGTGGAGTCGGTTAAAGATGGAGATATACAACTTAGAAATGACGAAACTGGACAGCAAATACGACGTAACATAATTCACATGAAAAGGATAGAAGGTCAGTGGCAAGTAATAGGGAATGAATCAACTGATGATGTTTCTAATGAAACCCCATGTGAATCTGAAGAAGGAATCGAAAACTAACTAGAATAATACAAAAGCTTGCGGCGTTTAAAGATTTTCTATGTCCCTAATTATTTAAGGCTAAACAGTGTTAAGTTAAGCGATACGATTAATGTTAACAAATTTAAGTAAAATTGTGTTATATCTTTACATAAATATGATTGAAGAAAAACTGATCTTTTTACTTTGTTCATACTATACAATTAGAAATTATAGTAAGAAAAAAAATAAAACAAGGGAGGGATGTAGTATATTGACAATGTTTTGTAGGGTAGTTCACAATTTGGTTTTCTGTCGTCTCGGCCAAGCACTGCGCGGGTAGCGCACGATACGACGGTCACGAACTGTCAGGCGGAGTGTAAAGACGTGGTGTTTGTAGCGAGCCGATACATTTGTGTTATTGTGTTTATTACTTTATTATATTAGGTAAATCATCAATAAATATCGTGTTCATCATAACGGAACACTACAACAGGAGTTGGGTTGCAACAAGAATTTCACTACCAAAGCGAAATCAAGAAACCCAAGTTAAGAGTTACCTACCAATTTTCACGAAATGTGTCCAGACCCACTTACTTTCTCAGTCAATTTAACTGTAAACGTAATATTCCTCCTAAGCTTAATTGATTTCAAAGAGGTCTCGCTTTATTGAGCTATCAAGTGGGTTCACATCCGCGCAATTATTGCCACAGCTTCTGAGGTACCTAATGAGCTCGTTCTTAGAAAACTGAGAGTGAATTTTGCTTTTTTTAACCGACTTCGGAAATGTCTGTTTCCATTGTATAATACCTCTCCATCGTAGAAAGAATAATAAAACTGACCCATAATAAAATCTTGAAGTCTGACTGGAATATAAATTAGGTCTGTCTTTGATTTAAGTCTGTCTTTAGGTACAACTTGCATTTTTTAAAACTTGTTTGAATGTGGCAAAATCGAAGTTAAGTCACATAATCTTATGCCAGTGGCATATACTTTTTGCTGAGGATTGTCAAACCCCGTACGACACAAAAACATTAATTTCACGTCATGAAAGTACTCACCTATTCATATTATTACCGTATCACACAACACAGAAGATTATTTCTAATACACACAAGCTAAAACCACAAATGTATTGAAGAGGACTGTTGGCAGGTATCAGAATACCTTTGTGACCTCTTTGTTCTACACGCACTATATACAGGCTGATTCTTTTGTTTCAATATAATACAGTAACATTATATTTTATGTTTAATGAGAAACATAATAACTGCGTGTACGTACATAGATACCTACTTATTTGTTTTAATAGTATAATTCAAAATTAACTATTATATTTAATCAACCTTAAATGTAACAGACATGAATACAGAATTTCGTATTTTGGTTTTAATTTAACAAATATGTACAAACAATCCTGATATATTTTTCAGGCTAATGTTAAAAGGATTATAAGCTTAATGCATAGAGAACAGGTAGATTTAAAATAAATTAATATATTACCCATATTGAAGACTCTCAAAGGGCTTAGCCGTTCCACCTCGTTTGTTTCATTGTAACGGTAGAATTTATAATATTACAAATAAATATAATATTAAGTCGGTGTACCTAACGTTGGAATTATATTTAACAATATGTATAATAGCACAATTTTATCGTGCAGTGTAAAGCGTAAAGTTACTAAGTAGTTGAAGATGTAAATTACTATAGGTAGTTGTTGTAATTACCGACCTCCGGCGAGGCCTAAATATACTAATTAGCAGGCTTGTGTGGATAGTCGTAGTACAAAAAAAAATATTATTTTTAAGACGTTTAAAATAGGTCGACTCAATAACATTTATTATTCTCTTTTCACTTGCTTCTAAAGAAAAAAACAATCATATCTGCCAAAATGCAAAACAGTTTGTCGTCCGACAATGTATAACATAAAGATTTAACTAAATATTTAAAAATACCTACCTACTTAAGTAGAAATAGTACAAGTAAGAACAATATTAATAGTTCTTTATTCAACAACTATTGACAATAAACACTTTCTTAAATAACAAACTATACTTACTTCTTCAATTTTCATTAAAGCAAGCAAATAGTATTATCCAAAAAAATCATGATGTATGTAATTAAATCGGCCTAGTTACTTATACAGCTGAGTACTAAGACGTTATGTACGTGTAGTTAACCATGTGAAGAATAATCTTCAGTCACAATTCTGTCTTCTAGTGCTCAAGAAGCGTACCTGAATTTAAAGACTTAAGACTTAAAAGCAAGCCTTTGTGAAGCTCGCATTATAAAATAATGTCTACTCGACAATATCCCAGGGTGTGGAGTAAATTCGAGAGGACGGTTGAAGATGGCAGAATTTTAAAATTCGGAATAGAAGATGTTCCCGAGTCTATGTGGGGGACCGCTGTTGAGTTCATGTTGGGGAATTATATTAGAGAAGATGTTTGGTGGAAAGCAGCAGGTATTATTTTATAGTACTTATTACTTCATTATTTTATAGTCGTGGCGTAATTTTACGCATAATAAATCTACCGTTGTATTGTCAATATTTTTTATATTTAAAAAATATTTGTTATACAATATAAACGCCTTTAGAAATATAATTTTAGAGCTTTTATAATCAATATGTTGGATACATAATCAATGAATACGTTAGGCTTTTTTGTAAAATGTAATATGTTTTCAAATATATAGTAGGTATATTATAGGTACATAAATATAAATTTCCAAGAACACCATATCAAATATATCATTTTAAGGGTTTCCGCACAGCTCCGAAGTTTCCTTTTATCCGTAGGAAATCGTCTCGCAATATATTTTTGACTGTCAATATTTCACAATGGTGGAACATCTTTACATAGAAATATACAAAACAGAATGTTATGCATGAAATCTTCAGGAAGTATGTAGGTTTTTATTGTAAAGTGGATTTCCGATGTCGTTCTGTAACTGCATATTATGTAAATTTTAATACATTTCTATGTTTTTTAAATTTCATACTTTACGGAACATTGGCTGTCAATATGAACAAAATAGAAGATTTAATCATTCAAAATTTATTCGTTTAGGTCTAATATCCCTAATGATCTTTAGGAACTTAATCACAAACCACCAAGTATATACCAACAAGTATAGTTTTATGTTTTTTTTGAAATTAATGGTACCTATTAGTTCAAAAAAGTAAAGTTAAACAATATACATACTTATTAAGTATAAGCCCAAAACTGTACCTTAAAAAACACAAATTTTTGATATAGACATTGTTCATAAAATGTTTCACGTCTAAGTGACACTACTCCTCGAATATAAAAAATCTAATGGAAATCCATTACCTAAGCTTGAGTGCATCGACTGTCGACTTGAAGACAAAACGATAAGTAAAATGCAATATAGATCATAAAATGCTATTTGAGGTCACAATGGTTTAAAACAATAAAATAAAACGATTTAATGCAATAATAAATAAGCTAAAATATCATGAAGTTATTTTATACTCATATTATAGTCCATTATAAAAAGTACGTACGTACATAAAATCAAAGATACATATACTCCGAAAAAATTAGGTTCCTTCTACCTATATGAAGTGTATTATGCACAAGTATCTAATGTAACAGATAATGAAAAGAATCTATCTATCAACTTAGTGCAGCCGAACATGGAATACTTAGGACATGAAGATTTTTTGCAATTAACAAAATTCCATCTATTGAGAGCATCACGCAAGAAAATACCTAAGCCATTAGCGACCCTGTAAGGGCTGCTCCAAATTCAGAATAAATAAAATAGATGTGCTTTACATAGGATAATCATTCATGAAATAAATGATTTATGAGATCTTTTGAACGCGCATTATGAACACTCTACCGGTGTGGACTGGTTTACAACATTGCCCTAATTAAAATCACAATTTACAAACATTTTAGGCATAGCTAGTTAATAAATTCTATGATCTTGTACGTATTCTGTTAAAATATAAACGTGTAATAGTATTATAACATATCACACTATGTCTAACAAAGCTATGTCACTAATAAAATTCATTTTTCACTGTCAAAGTCTAAAATAGAATAAAAAAGCTACCAAAAAACCTTCTACGTCACTTTGATAACTTAATGGGATTCATGTGTTAAGGTTCTTCAATTTTTATGTTGAAATTCAAAATATTTACTGTCGCCCTAGAAACTAAGTTAGGACTAGGACTAGGTTAGGACTAGGTAGGTGTTTTATTACGTACGCACGTGTGTTTAAATTAAGTCCGATTAAGCAAGAGAACTCTTAGAATCCTCTTAGCCGTGCTGCAACACTTTTAATGATCCCAAATTGAAACGGGGAATTCGATTTCAATATCATAAATTGATCCGGGAGGAGGGTATCGCTGTGCGAAATTAATACGGCAGGCGGTATAATTAATTGATGTCTTTGGAATTGGCAGGTACGGCGCACGATCTGAAGGCCATAGACGAATACCGTGTGCTCCTGTCATCCATTATTAAGCAGAAAATGTGTCTGGCGTGTTTCCACACAGACGGAGACGGCTCGGGGCGAACGCTCGTCGCGGTCAACATGTGTATTATACAAGAGAAGGGGCGGTTCGTTGAACACAACCCGGTAAAGAGAATACCTACTGCCTCCCTG
Organism: Spialia spio; assembly: GCA_018231125.1. Classification (NCBI taxonomy): domain Eukaryota; kingdom Metazoa; phylum Arthropoda; class Insecta; order Lepidoptera; family Hesperiidae; genus Spialia; species Spialia spio. The sequence continues at coordinate 2,221 of DWBW01000195.1, read as the reverse complement.
ATCCCCGTTTGATTAAGATCCCACTTCACCCATTACGTACAACGTTACTTCGCTCCAACTCACATTCGGATTCACGTTCCCCATTGAATATTTATTGTCCATAAAGGGGTTGTTTTGACGGATTGTTGCAATGGATCGTAAAACTGGGCATCTCATTTGATTTTCAATTTTGTTATTCACTGATGTGAACGATAGCAGCAAAGCGGATAATATTTTACGGATAATACGTAACGTTAGTGTTTTATCTTCCTATAGCTTTTTATAGAACAAAGAAAAGGTTAGAAGTTTTTACTTGTCATATAAGGCCCTTTGCTCACGACGCTACGCAAGTCTTCGATACTCAGCGATATTGGGCAAGTTGCGACTACGGAGACTTTATGTCTACACAGGTATTTGATTGTATTGCGAAACTACTATAAAATTTCTTTAAAAAACAAAATTTATATACATAAAGCCTTTCATACAAATCGAATTTTGTTCATAAATCATTTCATCAATTCAACAAAATTGCCTTAATAATACTGGATTGATATAAACAAGATTACTTTGTCATCATCAATATTGTATTAAGCGTGATCAAAATCTAATGGGAGAGCATTTGTCATCGCGCGAACACATATAACGTTCACTCTCAGCACGTATGGCGGAGCCCTGGGGAGTATTCCACGCACGGCGCTGTCGTAACTTTACGCCTTGTCCCGATTACAATGGCGTATAGTTACGTACAAATCAGTTCTACATTTTACCTGCCTGCCAGTAGAAATGGAACACCACTCCATAAAAATTCATAAAAAACTAAAGAACAACTGGTAATGAATTGTTCGCAATATTCATGTACTTTGTAGATTTTTAAAATTTTTCATTACTATAAAATAGGTACCTACTATTAAATTCAGATTCCCCGTTAAGTTTAATACTAGATCTTTACCGTTATTTTAATTTTTTAAGTAATTATATGTCATAGGTAATTTTATCATTATCATTATTACAGTTACAAAACTTCATATACGTAGTTTAAAAGAAACAAAAATTAAAACGTAGGTTTCCCGAAGAAACAAAGTAAAACGAAAATTTAAGAGCGTTTATCCGTAAAGAAAGTCGTTGGCTAAACCACAAAAAATAATTATGGATCAACGATCATAGCCCACTGAGCCGTAAAGCTTCTTTCTGCCCAGTATGTCTTAATATCTCATCTTGTCACACGATTTTGCTTTACCTTTTGCCTGTGCCTCGAATTTTCGATTTGCGGAGCTCCGACATTTTTCCCTTAAAATCATTTCCATTTATTCTCCGTTCTCATTCAAACCCGACCCAGTTTTCAACCATCGCATTAATCTGTCGGCGCACTAATAACAATATCACGCTCATGAATTATTTGTCTATAATGGTTTGCAATTCATAAAGAGTCCAGCGCAGTTTATAACATACCAGATGCTGTATAAAATGCTTTTTTGATAAAATTCCATTAATGAAAAAAGAAAAACTGCCATTTCTCTTTCTCATCGAATAAGACTAAAAAAGTCGTCACAAAAATGTCTCCAGCACAAGAACTTAATAATTAATCAAATAGGTAATAAAGTCTTATTTGAAGACAAATTATGAAGTCTATTCTGATATCTATCCGGGCTTATTATAAGCTCTACCTACAAATCGATGCACTGTCATTCCCAAGAACTATTCACGTCTCACCTTAGCAACTACACGTTTCCTTCGTTGCCCAAATTATTATTGACTTCAATCAAACTAATACCTATCTGTCTCTTCAATAGCCCAAAACAAAAGCCGGCTTATTATCTCTTCGAATGTTCGCGGAAGCAGTGAAGGTGACAGTCCTGTATGATAAATACAACGTGGATAGATACCTCATGGGAGCCGGCCTCTCCGTCAGCCCGGAATACAGGGGACTTGGCATCGCTGTCGAAATATTGAAATGTCGGTAAGTTACGTCATTAAAGGCTTTATGAAACCTTTAAAAATGTAGGTACTGATAACTGCAATATTTTTTCGAAATAACTGAAATATTTTTTACAACAAAGTAAACCTACACAAAATATACAGTTAGAAGTCGTTTGATGTAATATATTTATTTCCTTTCATAAAATTTTTAGTATTGTATAAAAATACTCCAAATACGCATTAATTTAATGTAAGTAACATAGCTTTCATAAAACCAACATGTGAGGTCCGGGTTTAAAGCCCCGGCACGCAATGACTTTTCTAA
>DWBW01000194.1:0-11961 GCA_018231125.1 Spialia spio | reverse complement strand
TTTATTTGGCTTTATAAGTCGATACCCTCCGTAAGTAGCCATAAAAATTTGCATAATTGAATGTTTCTTGTTGTAAATACAAATTATTTGGGCGTATTATGTTCCGAATGTCTTTGTTTATGTTGCTTAATCAATAGGAAACCCGAAAATGGTGCACCAGTAAAAATTTATTCCAAATTTTGTGTAACATAATGATACAAACCTAATGAAACGACTGCGCGGGCTACTCATAATTGAAAACTTACAGTGCGAGTGGAGCCTTTGCACACGGTGGGCGGCATGTGGCGACAGCGACACGTCGATCTGATAACATGCCCACTAGACAACATCCACCAGTTATCTACAGACGTGAAATCAATTGGCTCGCGGAATTATCGCATTACGATGCCCTAAGCTCTGCCTAATTGGACACTTCCTTCCATGTTCTTCAAATTTAATAAATACGATTAACTGCTCGGCACTGGGAATCGGTTAGCTCTTCGTATTAGTCAGTATTTATAGAAACTTGTGGTTATGTTTAATGTCAACCGTATGGAGACGTTTTAGTGTCGTGTTTTTAAAATAACGCGACGAAGAACAACAACAGAAATATAAAGGTCTTTATATCACAATTAATCACCACTTTAGTGGAGCCGAAAATGTTTGCACAACACTATTGTAATCAAAGCTTAATTCAGAAGGATATAGAGTTTTGTTTTGTGTCATATTGTTCGCGCGATCGATGGCAGGAAATGCCGTTATGGCGTCGCCTCGAAAGCACGCATTATGTTTTTAACTACGATTTAATTTATTTCATATTCGAGATGACTTCTGTCACACAACATTGTCTTCACTTAATTTTACAACATTATTAATGCGACCATCTTAGACTTACTGGAAAAGCTTATTTTTAACATGCACTTAAGCATTATTTTTTAAGTATATCTGTTGACAGCTTCGTGCTACATTGAATATTCTAAAACTTGTTCAGATCGAGTCATTTTAAGATGTTGATTTAGTGGACGCATTAAAAATGTATAAGTCGACCTGCTTTAATATTTATAGGAGAACAATCGCGAAGATTGTGTGATAAATATGAATTTGATCCTTGTGTTTCCGATTTGTATTGGGTATCAAAAGAATTTTAATAATGCGACGTGTCTATTACCTACGTTATGACGTAAGTACACATAGAAGCAAACTAAAATGAATATGTGATATAAAATTTTAATTTTCATAATTTCTGTCTATTTAAATTATATTCTTAAGTAGGTCGGTACCTACCCAATAAGAAAATTACTGAAAAGCAAAATTAAATGGCATTGTGGCAGGTTTTACAGTAGGTACTCTCAATGGTACAGTAAATCTAAGTCAAAATTACCAAAATAGGTTAAATATTTTTATTATACTTAATAGACACCTGAAGTTGATAGCTGAAGTTTTATTATGCACATCTGACCCTTTAATCTAGAGATTATTCACCCTAACTGCACAGATTTGCTTACTTGTAAGTATTAAATAAGTTAAATGAAAGCCTATCTAGTGGTACACTCATAAAAATAATTAAACCTTCACTCTCCTTAAATTATCTCACGTATGTTTCTATATGTCTTTCTTTGTCTAAGTAAGTATTCGTAAGTATATTTCTGCATCTACATTGACATTTTATTTTGGTGATACATTTGCTTTGATCTAGATAAGGTACCTATGTATGTACATACATATTGTTGGGTTAACAAAAATTGGTAGGTATAAGTTATCTACTTGCATTATGTTATTTTTGAACAAGAAAATGTTATGGCAAATAATATAGGTAATGCTAATTACGCTGCATGTGCGTAACGATCGTGTATTACGTAAGTATGCATCTCTAACACAATATTTTCATTTGCTAAGAATTTTTGTACTTAGATGATTTTTAAATACTTTAAAGAGAATCAAATCAGACAAATTGATTAAAGTTATTTCGAATACACCAATTTGTTATAAAATATTATGACTACGCATAAATTCTTCCAATTATAATATTTCAGGGTGGCTGTACATCTCAAACATCTTGCCCCTCTCTAATGATGATAAATTATATTGTATTAAAACTTAGCAATTCAAGGTGTCTCTATAAATTAATCTCGCTACTGTCAGAATAAAGTGAAACGGCAATTAAATGGCCGAGTAAAATTACCACACAATGTGCCGTGTTTATCATGAGATGACATGTGTCTGCCACTGCCGACGCACGGGCTAACCACTCATCATAATACACTCATTATGAACGTACAGCTCGTTATTATAAAATATTGTTCTAGCATGTCAATTGTATTTATTTGAATATGTAACGTGTCGTTCGAAACTACCTTCATGTTTATATGCACGTAATTAATGAAATATAAGTACAATGTATGCTAGATATCTTACCTACTACTTTGCTTCAAAAAGAAACGAGCTTAGATCCTACTTACTTTTTGCAAGCATTTTCGATCAATAGGCATGTAACCTAAAATGACAGAATTCTTACTGTAAGGTAAATAACTAAATTCTTACCTAGGTACCTAGGTAATAAGACAATAACTTTCGTTTGAAATCACTATCACTTACGATTACCTACCTATTTATTGTGACGCTCACAAATATTCAGAAAAAGTTAAGTATTTTTCCGGTTAGTCCGCGTAATACACCATCCTATGAACTCCTGTCCTATGCTGCAAAGCCGCGCTTTATGGAGGAATGTATTTAATGAGCTCTGCGATAACTTATCCACTACACATCCATTTACACTTTTTGGAATTTCATTCACTCCCCTCTCGTTTGCCACGAAAAAATAAGCGTAAAATTAATTAGCATTAGAATACTTGCAATGATATACGATGCAACGAAGATTTATTTGCGGCGTCACGAACTCCTCGCATTAATTACGTCTCTATTATCATATTTTACTACTGATTCTTCTTGTACTTGTATAGCAACAAGTTAAAATGATCTACGTCCAAAAATGATTTGTGTTCCCTACAAGATACGGCTTCTTTTTTTAATTTTCTTCGTGCACTTAACACAGGCTTAATTTTTTTCACAAAAAGATAATAGGGATGTAATTCTCAATTTATAGAGTTTTTCAAACCGATTCAATCTCCAAAACATACGAATTTCTAAATACACTCTTAAACACATCTATCGGCCTTCCTAACAGTGTTTTATATTTTGACGGTCCCTATCTAAAAATAAATGTTAGTTGGAGCAATAACTTTTTATACAGTTATGAAGCTGATTTATTGGTCAACCCTTTGATATATTTTGGGTTTAAGCTCGGATACACAATTATGAAAAAAAAAGAAAAAGAAAACTCGAATTTGTGCATTGTTTTCAATCATCCAAGGGATGAGAAAACTTCGCAAGTACCTACTAAATTTCGTTATCCTTTAGACTGATCGAAGCAAATGTCACAGTCGGTAACTAGTGCGTAGTATTTAAATGCGACTTTTAATGCATTCAGTACGGAGTTCAGACTTCAAAATAGACTTCGTTATAAGTTTAAAGAGAACGCAAATCCTTATGGTAATGCGTTTTATCACGACGGTTACAGATTCATAATAAAATGATGTTCATGCATTTTGAAAAGTATGCTGTGATATTATTTTCAAGTTTTCACGTGTCTCGCAACGTGGTGTAGCGCCTTGTCAGAAATTCATGTCAATCTTATTTCACTTTCATTAGACTTTTCCACAAATATGCTTCTCTGTTGTGTATTCGTTACAGTATTTTAATATTTAAGAGGTTTTTTTGAATAATGTCGGAGTTGGATTACGTAAAATGCAAAGGCGTTTAGAGTTTAATACACTCTGTGGTAAAAACAAGATTAATAAAAATATTTATGAAATCAAAAAGCAAGATAACTATAATGTACATGAATTATCATACTTCAGATATATACTTTGGAGTTGGGGTGCGGTTCTTTTTGGTTTGGAGCTATAATAATACCTCCGAGTACATAAAAGTACATTTTTTGTCCACACATCAGCTGTAATTAGACTGAAACTTTAATTCACTTTAGTTATGTACTGTGCGAGCTTCATAAAATCACATTTTGTGTGTGAATGCGGTTCGAAGAAATCACAGCACACTTAGACGACAGCACCAGCTAGTACTTAGTCAATGCTTGTCGTCCACGATAAAAGCCTTAAAGTTAATGAACTAAAAATTTTCATTCTACTAATTTATCTATCACATTCTACCTCTCGTACATCTTGTGCTATGTTACCATCTTTAAGTAGCTTAGATAAATTTATTATTGAAGAATAACCATGCGCCAGTTAAGTAACATTTCCCGTTAGGTATTTTGACATACACAAAGTGTCAATAAGCGTGTTAAATTTATTAAAAAGTGTATAAAAATTAGTCATGGCTGGATGAATGTACTTATAACAGTTTTACTTTTAGATGCCAGTTATCGCAGAATGAGTCACAATTAATAAAACACAATTAGGAAACAATGCCGAGTTATTTAATCTTGGATGAGATCGAAAAAGCAAGAATAAATTGGACAGATATCAATTAATAATTTAATATACCTAAATACGAGTATCTAAGCCGCATGTATGATACCTAGTGTGACTTGGGTAATGATCATTCTGTGAAATGTCTGAGACGAATTTTTAAAACGATGAGCAGATAATTAAAAAGGTACCTACGCTTACTATGCTTTTAGTCTATTAATTTAGTAGATAACAGTCATTATCGTTAGAAATAATTTGGCAAAGATCAAGAAGCTCAGAACGTTTCAACTTTCCAACTGGCTAGCTATTAAAATTATTTTGCCCGCATAAACGTCACCAGCGTTTAACATCCTCGTGTCTCATTATAAAATTTAACATCACTTAATTTACATTTTTATATGCACCATATTACTTGACGTTATCGCGACAGTAATCAGAAACACGACCGATGTGACTGAATTGCGATTTCACCCAAAAGAGAAAATAAGTTGATGAAAATAAAGCTATAAAGTTGCTTAGTATTCACTGTCATGTATCGTTTTATAGGTAAATTGCGACATTTTTAGGCTTGCAGTTGATATCAAAACATCGATTTCAATGTTTACAATTACGGTACACTCGTACCATCCCGCACCACACGTACGTCGATCGTCCATTTACGTCTAGAATGTTAATTTCGTACGTAGGCACCTATGTAGTTACGTTATTCAGTTTCTGATATCCACAAACAAATCCATGTTAATACATATTATAATTTGGCCTCCGCTACCACCCACATTTCTTCGTGGAAGCTACGAGAAGCCGTTAAACTGACGAACTTCTGGGGCTCTCTCCACACTGGATGCGCCATTCGTAGGCCTGCGACCGCGTTTACACGACACGCACTAGTTTTATTACCCTCATGTTTCTAAATGGCCCTCATTTTGTTTCAACCAAATTATTTATATTTTACTACATGGACAGATCGTTTCCCAATCGCTTGCTGACCTAAAAAAGCATTTATTTTGTGTAACTCAGTGAAGCGTTGACAAAATAATGCTGATGGTATCGATGCGTCTCGAATTGTCATACGAACGTTTTAATGCGTAATCACTTGAGTGAAATTATATGTATGAATAATTCAAGCCACAATTACACTATAATAAATATCTATTGTTTTAAATCGTCTATGGCGTAAGTGTCGTAAATATAATTGATTATTTGAATAATTAAGTAGGTAGGTACGTATTATGTAAACAATCAGAAATTATTACGTGAAAAATAACAATTTAATGGTCAAGCTCAGAGGTCATTATGAATAATTAATAGCTGTCACTTAACGTTTTTATTACATGTTACAGTGAAACATAGATAATTTTTTTTTTAATTCGTGGGACACTTTATTTAATGGTTTTCATTAATTTTTAATAGAAAATAGGTACCTAGGTTACGCTCAACTATGCTAACTGAATTAAAAGTCGAAATACCGACTTACAATGCTTTGTGATGTGATATCGTACCAAATAAAGTTCTAATAATAATACTTACTTAATAGTGAAATAAAATATTTTTGGAACCCTAAAACGTACCTACTAATGCAAAATTACGCTAAACCACGGGCTTTCATCCGAGCCTTATAGCTTGTTAAGTATCTATCAATATATTTTAATCATTCTGTCACTATTGGCTAAAAAATTACTCTTCACCTAGTTATGTAAGTACTTAGGTAGGTAGGTAGGGTACTACTACTACATAGTAGTACATTATGTACAGTAGTTCAAAAAACTATTTCTTACCGTCGTCGCTATCATTAAATTTAATTGAGTTCGCCGTCCAATTACCAACAAGACTCATCGATTCCAATGAAATAAATAAAAAGGTTATAAAATGTTGGAGAAACAATAAATTTCCTCTATTACCGCTCGTACTGTAATTCAACTCTAATTGATAGTTCATTTTAAATCGATCCAAAACTTCACCACAACAAAGTGAATCATACAGAGGCAGGGTGTCCATAAAATTGGGAATTTTTTTTGTCAGCGTTAATAGATTTTTTTAAGATTTTAAATGAAACAAAAGTTATGTATACGAGTAGGTATTATGATATTTACAATGCGGCTCGGGTCAATAGTGGCAAAAATTTCTGTTGGTTTACGGTACGACATATGGATTCCTTTTTATTGTAAATTTTGTAGATACGAAGGTATTTAAACCATAGTTTTCCATATTTCATGATGCAGATAATTTGAGAGTTTGCTCACATAATGTGATAAATTGGGTTGACATTTATGTTGGGAATGTTTAAAGTTGATACGATGTTGATTTACGTCGGTATAGACCTTACCCAATTATCTTATTAGAAGCCAATTTATTCGTTACATTAGCATAATGGCAACATTGGCAACACATTAGAGAAAGAAGTTAGAAAGCAATTGCATGTAGATTTCAATTTACATGATTCAAATTCAAGGTTAATAAATAGTAGTTAGGTACTAGGAACGTGAAAAATGTAAAAAAATCATTACAATATCATTTTATGTTTCTTCGATAAACGTGTTTTATTTTTCAGATCTCTGAAATCCGTTCTAACTTTTTGTTTAACTTAATTGTCTTTAAAAATAGGTGTTAGGATAAGACATTGACTTGAAACTTAAAATCATTACCTTCTTATTCTAATCTAAATCTAGTATAGTTTTATAATATAATACATCATCATCATAATATTATGATCTGTGTTTTAACATATTTATTTATTCATATAAAAGTGTACCAGTTTTTTGAAATGAAAAAAAAATATGTATTCGTATTTATATTGGTTCCGTCTTGTGTGAAACGTCGCTAATAATTCGCTATACCAACCAACTATCTGCGGGTCAATATTTTCTCATGAAGCTTGACGTTTTGTCACACAAAATAACGTGTTTTATTGCCGAGAGCTCGCTAAATGTTTTACGGCTATAACAATAATGAAAAACAAAAGCATATTGTCTCCTTCTTTACTTATTTTCGTAAGAAAAGAAAGACATCGGCCAGTTTTATTAATATTTATCCATTGTCTTCAAAATACTTGACTTCGAACATAACAGAACAAACTTTAATGTCAGGTTGTCCATTTAAACAGGATAGCTATATGTCATCGTCAATAAATATGAATAATTCGTATATCACTTACGTCATTGCGATTCAATGAACGGACATTGACCTGTCTAAAGTAAAACGAAGAAATAAAATAGTTATTTGGCAAATCTATAAAACATAGGAGTATTAATTTGAATGAAATTCAAGCTTGGCAGCGTCATCTGTTTCTGATAATATTTCCATATCGGCAACTGCGCTGCGCTCAGTGACCGCAATGCTGGGAACAGTAACTCTCTGTCTACTTCTGTGAACCTCTGATTGCCATCGCGCTGGCCGCAATCCACGGTCATCATGTTCTCATAAATCAATAAATAATCAATAAATACTCGTAGTCCCCCATTCCGTGAATTTAAAACAAGATTGCAATTTACTGAAGTAATACCCATGACCAGGTGACCACGCATAAGAAATTCCATGGCCTTAGCTATTATAATATTCAGTATAGGACACTAAATTGGGTTAAAAACATTCACTTCTCTTTTTACTATTCACTGACACGGTTTTAGAGTAGAGAGCCAAAGGATGCTAATTAACATATTCCTATTAGAAATGAATTCACGTATCTACGATAAATATGTAAAGGGAAGAATATCATAACTGTTGTAATGAAATATGACCAAAATATATTTGATATTCAAATAGCAGAAGGGACTTCCGCTGGGAACGCAGTGGGTCCCCGACGCATCGCCGGATCTCACTCGCACAAATACTCGTATTTTACTGCTACAACCGATCTGAATAATAACACGCTACATTAGTTTCCCATTATGCCTTCGAGACAATAAAATTTGCCCAATTTTACGATCACATTAATAATTTTATGAATGGAAGCAAACGTTTTAAATCCTTAAATGCGTTGATGTGAATAAAAAATGTTCGAGGGCGATTGAGGTCGTTTCGATTGCTAAGGTGTTAAAGGAAATAAGATGAGTGTTCAGATGAGTTTATGTTGTGAAGACAGGGGTCGCTAGTGTGGCTGGTCGGCTGTGGAGTGGACGGTGGTCGATGGTGAGCGGGTGAGACAGGGTCAAGCGTGGCTGCCTGCGCCGGAAGACGGCCAGTTCCCAGCGTATCGCTTGCACTCTACCGGATGCTGACTCCTGCCTTGCTATTATAGCACAATGATTTATTATGCAGCGATGTTATCGATAACATTCGCGACAATATTGAAAAGTAATTAATACTACTTTGTAGGTGTATGTTAAGATAAAGGTAGGTACATTATCTCCAAAACGTACAAATTACCACTGTAATATTAATATCAGTTTAATCTCTAAGTATATATAAATATTTTGCCCCTTTCCCCTCTCACTACATGGTTACATGGCTATTTAACAACCAGCGCCATGATTTTCCTCCCTGGTACCTATGCTGAATATGTTGCACTTTCTAATTACTACAACTCATGCATACATAATATAATAAACTGCAAGCACACCATCACTACTCAATAATTGCTATTGCCATGTGTTTTGTTATTAGAAATAAGTTCCTTTTTTTAAATTAGTCAAACTTCATGTCGCCAAATGTCACAATAAATGTTTTTTGTCTGCGATTGCAACCAACTATCGATATTTTTAGCCCATCACTGGCTGAAGCTTACACACAAGGATGTGCAAGTCAGTCTATCAGGTTACGCGAAATGAAACCACAAAATCAGCGTCGGCCGCAAAACAACGGAAGCCACTACCAGCCATGAGTCCCCTACTCTCTCACGAACAGTGACTTATTAACATATTCACACTTCAAACTTGTATTAACATCCCTGCTACGTGGTTCGTAATAATATTTTATAGTATTATGGTACCTGGTATGGGCGTGAGTTCATAGTTTTAGTGATTCTGTGGATAAGATTACTTTCATTTCAAATGACCATTCGTACAATAGTCTAGTAAAATACCTACTCACTCATCGCAAATTAGGTACATAAGTTATGCAAATAATTTAATTTTGGGGGACGTACGTATAGGAATCAACGGACATATAATGTGGATATTAAAGAACATTAATGCCATACATTCAAAAATTAAAAACTGAAAAAAGTGTAGGTGCCTAAAGATAATATTAGCTAACCTACTTGGTTTTCAATAATGGTATTTTCGCTCGCAGTGAATACAAAAACAAAGTTTCAATATTTCGCAATGTTAACATTTATTTATTGCAGTCCGAATGCATTAAATCTACCCTTGCATAAAACAAATACTTAATTCAGATTCTGCGCCAAATTACAGTCATAAAAGTGAAGACCATTTATGGCATTATTCGGAGGCATATCGAATCAGTCGCTTATACATTCGTGTGTAGTTCAGTGCATTTAAATTACCATTGTTTTTATTTATTGAGCTATATATGCTTTAAAATATAAAATCATCAAAGCATGGATTTAACACTAATATATAGGTACCTACCTACAATAATAATTAAAAATTAACGTACTGACTACTAATTTGTAAAAAAGATGGATCTACTTACTGATAATGTTTTAGTCAAAATTTTCGGCACTGAAATATTTAAAAAAATATATATTATTATCTGCTTGTGTTATGTTAGCGCTCGTTTATCATCAGATCTGTGCAAATAAACCTTTTTTATTTAAGCATTTTGGTTAAAAAATTTAGCATTATGGTTAAAAAAAAACGCATTCCCTTTTCTTGTCCTGCAGTGTATATGAGAAGTTATAGGTTTCATTTGCGGGCGATAGACGACAATTTTCAATTTTCTTGCGCGTGCGTCCCATTTGAATATTTTAATTTGGGGGGCGGCGCGACTATTTCAATTTATTTTATGAGCCCACCACCAGAAGGGTTCGCGACGCTCTCACCGCTTCAGATTAGTAAATATTTGATAGCTTTATAGCTCCCTGTGATATATTTATACGCGCTTTTCAATTGAAGCGTAGGTAGGTACTCCAATGCTTTTCTCCTTTGCAGAATATGTAATAGTGAAAAGTATGGTATTTATTATTCGCCATATATTCTCCACGGAATCGCCTGTAGAAATATATTTCGAGTTTCAACGAAAAAAGTATAATTTTGGTTATTTTTAATTCATTTCGTTTAAAATTATTTTATAGCAACAAAAACTTCTAGAATGTTAAATCGCCATCATTTATTACGTCAAACGACTAATTTATTTGAAAACTGGAAACCTTTGTCAAAATTTTTATATAAACAATGCATGTTCCATCATTACTTGTAAGTAGGTATTAGGTACATAGACACTTCATAGATCGAAAACGCAAAGCTCAACGGGGCCGGTGCAGCGGCTGCAGCGAGGGGTCGCCCGGCCGCCGTGTTTAACCTCACATAGCTATGTTCATCTAATAGAATTGCGAGCTCGTTATCTGCTCAGATTAAAATATTCAGTATTTGAGTGATTTCACGAGCGAGTGAGCGGCAAAGGGTTGACTAGTCGTTTCGCCCGCTTTGAACACTTGTGGGGAGGCATACTCGGGTTAGGCGGCTGCCGGCTACCTACCTATTTTACATACGAGGAAGTGTCGCTTGCATCACATAAAAGTTATAAGCGAATCCCAGCTCTTTTTAATGTTAAATTACCTACTTCAAATGATCCGCTTAATATGTACATCTGTACGACACCAATACGAAATATTTAATTAAGTAGCTCAATTTTTCTCTGTAGGTATCTAACACTGATTCAGTGTTTCAATATTCAGTTAAAATATTGAATAATTTAATCAAACGTCAATGAGGCTGCAACGCTCTCACAAACAAATGAATTGTCAATTTCCACTGCCTTTTTCCGGCGTCTGTCCTGATGAATAATTCCATTTATATAATGGCATCGACCGCATCAAATATTTTATTCTGAGTTCTGCATATTTGAGAGTGACAAAAACAATGTCCCTGAATACATTTAAAGTTATTCGATTACCCATACCTTCGCTTCCTACGTGCCATTTGGATCGGCAATTAAAATGTTTACTCACATAAGGGTATTTCGTTGAACAAACTTCTTGACTCGATCGACGTTACAAATCAAATTTTATTTTTATGTTTTTCAATATTGAATCAAACTAAATTTAGAATTTTTATTGAAATGAATACTAACTGCTTCATAAACTAGTTTTGGGCATCGTTGCGAAACGATATTATAGTAATACTTATTGAAATTGAAATTATTTTATTCATCGTAAGGTATTCTCATACACTTAATGAACGTTAAAACATAATTGTTATCTTCTATGTATAGTTACGAAAATTTTGCATCCCTTTTTATGATACCTACTTAAATTGAAAGTAGGAATGTGAAACTTCCCACAGTTAAAGTTTGTGTGGTGAAGATATGTATAAAGTTATTTTCTTTACATGGTATGCATTCTAAATACAATAAATTCACTAAAATACACACACACTAC